>CATKHJ010040330.1:0-18324 GCA_949750685.1 Vernicia montana | reverse complement strand
CATTATAAATTGTCATTAATACTTGTCATTCATGAAATCAATTTTCAAAAGTCAAATTAAATTTAAAAACCAAATTGAGATTATTTTAAAACAAAAAACCTAGTCCCCGAACTCAACTTGGTTTGAAGACTAGTGATTTTTTCCTTGGGTAAATTAATCAAAGATTAATAAATTTGAGTCAAATTAGGTTTTTCCTTAATTTTTTCCATTTAAATAAATTAGGGTGGCGACTCCCGAACCTTTTCAAAAATCAAAAATCAATTTTCCGAGACAATAGCCGCTTCTAATCGTGAGCACCGAAACCCGTTCCTTAACCTCCCTTAAAAATCGTTCTCGCATTTTCTTAAGGCATTCATTTCCCGAGCGAGGGGAGGGGCGTTTCTTGCGAGGCTTCACATTATGTAAAATTGATGTTGAGCTAATTGATGAATATATATTATGGTGATGATTGTTGAGTTGGAGATCTAGGAGGGGTCGTTGAGTTGTGATTGATTAATGTGAGTTTTGATGACATATTTGAAGTATTTAATTTTTTTGTTTCAATGGAGTTAAGTTCTGGTTATAGGGGAGACTTTGCCGAAATATCGGCAGAATCTTTATAGTTGTTTGCGTATATCATAGTCGAGTGGTCAGTGTTCTGATAATCTTCCTGTTATACAGTATTGGCGTTCAGGCATATTTCCAGTTGCGATATGTCACGCTCCGAGGAGAGCTAGTTTGGCATCCGTTAAATTTGTGAGTTATATAGCTTAATATAACACTTTATTCCTCTTATTTAATTAATGTTTCACTTGCATACATGCATCGATTATTTAAATATTATATTTATATATAATTATGCATTATATAAAGAATTGTACATCTAAGCATATGTATGTGAATGTTTTGTTATGTTTATGTTGCATATTACTTGTGTTTTTGTTCGGATGTGGTTAGGATGACATAGGACCATACATGATTGTGATTATGATTATGATAATTATGGTTTGATGAGCTATGATTAGTGTATGACGGTTACGGCCTTGCTCATCGCCCAGCGCTGCATGGCTTAGGCTAGGGACGGCTGCGACTCTATGATTGGATATTAAGAGACAATTTTGGATTAAGAGGGCCAGGTAGGGAGTTGACTCCCCAGTTTGAGGTTAGTGTGGTTCCTATCGACTAATTCTTATCATTGGTTGTTTATATGATTGATTGCATGGTTGGCATTATGCATTAGCATTTCTGTCTCTCGAATGGTATGTTATATTGATAACTATATAATTTATTGAATCGAACGCTCATTCATGTTCAATATTTTCCCCCAAGTTGCAGGATGAGCTTAAGAAGCAAAAATATTAGTCGAGTTATTCCAGTCGTTCCTCCTTCGGCAGTGAAGCTTATTTTATCATTATGTAATGTAATAAATTTTATATTGTTATGTATCATAAATTATAGAACTTCACATTATTATTTTCATTTTCTGAAATTTTGTATCGTTAGTTCAGTTGTTTAAATTGTTGAGTTTTAGAGGATAACTAATCTTTCTCATTATGAATGTGGTGATGTTTTGTTAAGCAGAAACCTGATGATGATGTTGTTGATAATGATATTATTGAGATAATTATTTTGAGCGGCATTGATATGATGTAATGTTTGGTAAATTCTGCTTAACTGGCGGGTCTATAGTCCCTGTTCAGTGATAGTTACAACTGTTACATTGATTGTTTTGTCTTTTCATGAATAATTATGCTTACTACGGGTTCTGGAAATTTTATACTTTTTCATTTCCTAATGTCAGTCACGTGCTTTCAGGTTCGGATCGTGTCAGTCAGGATGAAAAAAAAATCGTATATGCTTTGAAGGTTGAAATTCATACTAAATCAATAAACTCTCTTTGTATAATAACTTTTTCTCAACATAAAATTTATTTATATTGAAATTAAATGAATGTACAAAAGTAAATATTATAAGTTATAAGAATCATATTTTAAAGTGATTTTTCTTTTGGGAATGTACAAAAATTTCAGATGTGTGGAATTAGGCGATAAATGTTAATTAAACATTTTTAGAAATCTATAGTGTTATTAAACCCAGTCTGACCTGGTGGTGATCTGAACATTAAATCGGGTTGGATTTATGATTAGATCGAATTTGTAATTAATCTATAAAAAACCATGCGATTCAGACGATTGATTCGATGACCTGATAATCTTTCAATTTTCAATTTTTTTAATTGTAACTTGCTCTTGTTTTTTCATGTCTCTAATAAATATCGAGACAATAGGGTATTACTTGTTTTCATATTTTTTTTATATATTTTTCTTTATAAAAAAATATAAGTTGACAAATAAATTATTTACTAGCATGTTTGAATAAATTATTATGAAGTGCATTTTTATTTTCATTTATGAAGGTTTCTTTAATCATTTTGCATTTTTATTATATATTGTAAAAGTTAGAAAATTTTCATTTTATTTTAATCATTAATGTTAAATTAATTTTAATATCTGAAATTTAATAATTTAATTATATTTTTGTTCTTAAATTGATATATAATAAAATATTTAAACTTATCAAAAATTTTACACATTTTGATGAAAATATAAGAATTAAATTTATTAAATTTTAATTTCTCTTTTTTAGTTTATTGTGTGATTCATTGATATAATGATTTAAAGATATAGATAATAGATTTATTTATGCATTTATGTATTTTTTTTTTTTTATATTTGTAAATTGAAATATTTAATTTGTTAATTTTTTTTAAAGTTTAAATATTTTATATTTATTTTATTGTATAAAATTATAAATTATGAATTTAGTTAATTACATTTACCCATTTACCCATCGAACCATTGATCCGGTAATTAAATCACTATCCTAGTCCTACCGATCCAATTACGCTGGAAATCTCCACTACCACTAATCCAATATCGGATTTGATTATTTAACAAAAACAAAATAATTTGTACACGTAATTAATTATATTAATTTTCTATCATATGACGTTATCAGAGGACACGACACACTCGATCATAATCTCACGTTGTTGAATATTCCGAATATCTATAAAGAAACTATAAAGCACTCTGGTTTATCAAAGAATCATCAATGTTTGAGCTTCTTACTGTTCTAATAGTGTTGTTAATCGATTGGATTGCATATCAGTTCGATATTATTTGTGGGTCAGAACTCAGAAAAAGGACGCTGTAATGGGGTCCTTGAAAAAAGATGGAGAAGTGGAGCAGATTGGAGAGGAATCAACCAAGGAGGGAATCTTGTACGTGAATGGAGTTCGCAGAGTGTTGCCTGATGGATTGGCCCACTTGACTCTTCTCGAGTATCTTAGAGGTAATAATTATGTTAGAACTAAGTTTGTTTTGTTTGGTTGCCCATAAAATGCAAGGGTGAAAAAATGAAAATGAAAGACGCAAAGAATAAGACCAGAGGAGGGTTTTTTTTAGTGTTGACTCATATGAACTAAGTGAAATATTATCTGGGTTAGGCGTAGTATTGCTGGGTATGATAAAAGTAGAACACTTTTGAATGTTCTTTGCTTGTTGATGTTATGTAGGTTGAGCTCAATCAATGAATTGATTGATCGATCAATCTACACAATCTGCTTGTGAATTGAATTGGGTTTATAACTAATTAATATGTTTGGTCTCTTGGAAGTGTATGAAAGAGAACAAGATGTGAATAGACAGTTTTGAATCTTTAACTGTCCTAAACTAAGTTCATCTTATGTGGGTCGGTGTAGCAAAATTACTGCTTCAGCAAGTGTTTGATTGAGGAGAAGTGCATTAATTTATTAGGTTAGAAAAAAAAAAAAAACAGAAACTTGTGAATCTTAAGTAACTCAACTCAATTAAGTATTTATTTGATTTTAGGTGGAACCAGCAATTATTTATTCTATTGGGTTTGATAAATGTTTGATTTTCAAGAGTCGCAGAGGAATATCACTTGTGTGGGCTTAGATGTGGTCAATCAGCCAATCATCTATCCGTATATGTTAATTGAATCTATAATTTACCATAACCAGCTTGCACATATTTAGGATTGCTTATTCTCTAGGTTCTTTGTCTTCTCTTTCCTTTTCTGGGCAGCTGAGCTTGGGCTTGTGGAACTTCTGATCTTGGTCCCAGTAGTCAACCCATTGTATATAAGTTTGTGCTTTAGTATTGTAATTAAGCTAATGCTGTGTTGGTTGCTGAGAGAATTCAATGGAAGTACTGGCATTAAATCTCTGAACCTTTGATTTTTAGTTTCTTGCTTCTCTTTTTATGCATAGTTATGACCAATTCAATTTTAGTATTTGTTTCTCCTATTTTTTCCAAATTGAAAGTTTGAACAGTGGTAATATGTTGAATTCCATATTTTATATATTAGTTCATCTTGTATTGTTCAAATTCCTATTTCCTTAGTTGCAGAACCTAACTTTATTACTTCTTTTTGCTGGGTGGGGTTGGGGTAAATATAGACATTGGTTTGTCAGGGACAAAACTAGGCTGCGGTGAAGGTGGTTGTGGGGCTTGCACAGTTATGGTTTCTCATTATGACAAAAAGTTGAAGAAAAGTGTGTGAGTCTCTCTCCCTCTCTCTCACTTGAATTTACCTAATTTATATATATTCTAGCATGTCTTAATATTAACAAGAGAATATTACCCTCATATTTTTTTTTTCTAGGCACTATGCTGTCAATGCATGCTTGGCTCCTCTGTATTCTGTGGAAGGGATGCATGTAATTACAGTGGAGGGAGTTGGGAACTGCAAAAGTGGCTTGCATCCGATTCAAGTAATAATTTATATTGATTACACTGTTTGTTACTTACTAATGCTACTCCAACAGATTTTTTGAATAATTCAAAAAAAATTTCTGTTTAATGTTTTCGCACTAGCTACTATATTTCACATTTTTGTATCTATTATTGGGCTCATATTTTTTTAAGCTTACTGTTCATTGTTTTGTACCTGCCACTGCAGGTGTATTTGGCTGGATTGAATTTCTTTACTTGCCTATTTAGAATCCACAAGAGAATTTTTCCCTCCTTTGTTTATTGTTAAAAGCTGGAAAATCTTAATTTTAAGTATTTAAGAGGTGAAATGGAATTGAAATATTAGTGCTTTAAATTAGTAAGCGTTGTTGAAATTCTATTATTGAATTAAGCTGTATGTTATCTAAATATAATGACTGATGCCAAAAAATTATAAAATGGTTAAGTTCATATGTGGTGGAGATTGTGGGTATTTATGGCAGTGGTAGTGCTGGTGATGATGGTGGTTGTGGGGTTTCAATGGTGGTGACGGTGATAGTAGCAATAGATGAGAACCATTGATGGAGGTGATGATAGTTGTGGTTGTGGTGGTGATAATAATGCTATTGATGGTGGTACCTAAAAACGATGGTGATGGTTGAGAATCACTAATTATTATTTTCACTTAGCATATTAAGGGATGAAAACAGAAATATTATCAAATGCTCTAAAAAAATTAAGTTTGTAAAATTAATGTTAACAAACACACACTAAAAATTGGTGACAGGTTTAAATTTAGGTGATTAATCAAGTTATGAAACAACACCTAAGTCTGTCTATCTCACTTTGCCATCTTTTAAGGCATGAAAGATGCATTGATGAGATTGTTTCCTTAATGTTCTGCAGGAATCATTGGCACGCTCTCATGGCTCCCAGTGTGGATTTTGTACTCCTGGGTTTATCATGTCAGTGTATGCATTATTAAGGTCAAGCCAAAAACCACCCACAGAAGAGCAAATTGAGGAATGCCTTGCTGGAAATCTGTGTCGCTGCACTGGTTACAGGCCAATTGTTGATGCATTTCGAATATTCGCTAAAAGTAATGATGCATTATACACTGATACGTCTACACTAAATCTTCAAGGAGGTGAATTTGTGTGTCCATCAACTGGTAAACCCTGCTCATGTAAGTCACAAACAGTAATTGATCCTGGCAAAAGTGCAGCTTGTGGTGATGGGTATGAACCCATCTCTTATAGTGATGTAAATGGGAGCACATATACAGACAAAGAACTTATTTTTCCTCCTGAGTTGTTATTGAGGAAATTAACTCCCTTGAATTTAAGTGGATTTGGTGGGCTTAAGTGGTATCGTCCCTTACAACTCCAACATTTACTGGAGTTAAAATCAAAATACCCTGATGCAAAATTATTGATAGGTAATACCGAGGTTGGAATAGAGATGAGATTGAAGAGAATCCAGTATAAGGTTTTGATCTCTGTTGCACATATACCTGAACTCAATGTCTTGAATATCAAGGATGGTGGCTTAGAGATTGGTGCAGCAGTAAGACTGACTGAACTCCTGCAAATGCTTAGAAAGGTTGTAAATGAACGCGTTTCTCATGAAACATCTTCATGTAAGGCCTTTATTGAACAATTGAAATGGTTTGCTGGGACACAGATAAAAAATGTTGCATCTGTTGGAGGTAACATATGTACAGCCAGTCCAATATCAGATTTGAACCCTCTCTGGATGGCTGCAAGAGCCAAGTTTCAAATCATTGATTGCAAAGGTAACATCAGAACAACTCTGGCAGAAAATTTCTTCCTAGGTTATCGGAAGGTGGATCTTGCAAGCGATGAAGTTTTACTCTCAATATTCTTACCATGGACTAGGCCTTTTGAGTATGTGAAAGAATTTAAGCAGGCTCATAGAAGGGATGACGATATTGCAATCGTAAATGCTGGAATGCGTGTCTTTGTTGAGGAGAAAGGTGAACAGTGGGTGATTTCAGATGCATCCATTGTTTATGGTGGTGTAGCTCCTCTCTCTTTGTCTGCAATAAAAGCAAAAGAATTCCTCATTGGGAAAAATTGGAATCAGGAACTTTTGGAGGGTTGTTTGAAAGTCCTAGAAACAGATATCTTACTTAAGGAAGATGCTCCGGGTGGGATGGTGGAGTTTCGGAAATCTTTAACTCTTAGTTTTTTCTTCAAATTTTTCCTCTGGGTTTCACATCAGATGGACAGCAAGAAATCTATTGGGGCAAGTATACCATCATCCCATTTATCAGCTGTAAAACCATTCTGTCGGCCATCGGTTGTAGGAAGTCAGGACTATGAAATTATAAAACACGGGACAGCTGTGGGTTCTCCTGAGGTTCATCTCTCATCAAGACTTCAGGTATGCAAGTTACAAGAAAACCACATACACTATAATTGTGATTTGCTGATGTTGCAGATGTTATGTGCCCTTTTTTTTCTGGATATGTGCTCATATGTAGCATAAAGAAGGACATGTTATTCTAAATCATGCATCTTTGTATATGTGAAAAATATGATCTCTTTTTGTATGTTATTCTTATTCGTGACTACATAATTTGATTCTAAGTTGCTCAATGGCGTTGATTTAGTACTTGCCATTTTGTCTTTTGATTTTTTAGTTTAAATCTCTTGAATGATTCTTAAAATGTACAGGTTTCTTTTTCTGGATTAAATTCATTAATGATGAATTGGGGATTAAATTCAAAATGAGAGTGAAAACTTATTGAAGGATTGATTTGAAACTCTTTAACATTTGGTCGAACTGTGATTTTCTTCTTTGCAGGTGTAATTTCCTTGTTTTTTGAATACCTTATACCAATGTAAACTTAGTTTCCTTATTCCTTGAAATGAGTATTTTCACAATCTTCTCCATATATAACATGCTCTAGGTTACAGGGGAGGCAGAATATGCTGATGATACTCCAATGTCTTCTAATGGTCTTCATGCTACACTAATATTGAGCAAAAAGCCCTATGCTCGGATCGTTTTGATAGATGATTCAGAAGCCAAGTCTTCACCTGGATTTGCAGGCATATTTTTGGCCAAAGATGTTCCAGGTGATAATCACATTGGCCCAGTGATTGATGATGAGGAGCTATTTGCTTCCGAATTTGTCACTTGTGTAGGTCAGGTAAGAAACTTATTTTATAATGTTACTCAACTTTTATTCTTTCCTTTTTCTGAATAATCCTGTTAACTAAATGGTGTATTCAGCAAGAATGGGAAATTATTTTGTGCTAAGGCAATTGAAGCCAAATATCTTATTTTATGAGGGGACTAGTGACAGGAATTTGGTTTCAGAATCATAGATGATGGTAATAATTTTAAAATGGCTGGCCGTAAGCTAGTCATGGTCTGAAGCAGTGCCCTGGAGATGAAACTTTGGTGATAAACCCTTTAACATGTTTGCACGAAGCAGCTATTCTTAGTCTTTGAACTTAAAACTTCTTGATTGCAAGCTCAAGATTTTAACTATTGCTGTAGACTCTTTACAATAGTCACATGATTCTCTTGAATCTCTTTGAAGTTTGAAAATCCTGAAGATTCTCTTGAATGATTTCATTTTCTTCATCCTGAAGATTCTCTTGAATGATTTCATTTTCTTTCTTCTGGTCCAAATAATCACATGCATGATTTCTGCAGGTTATAGGAGTGGTTGTTGCAGATACACATGAAAATGCAAAACTAGCAGCAAGAAAAGTTTATGTGGAGTATGAAGAGCTTCCAGCAATATTATCTATACAAGAAGCCATCAATGCTGAAAGTTTCCATCCTAACTCAGAGAAGTGTTTGAAAAAGGGTGATGTTGAACTCTGTTTTCAATCAGGTCAATGTGACAAAATCATAGAGGGGGAAGTTCAAGTGGGTGGTCAGGAACACTTTTACTTGGAGCCACACAGCAGTTTGGTTTGGACACTGGATAGTGGTAATGAAGTCCATATGATTTCATCCACCCAAGTGAGTGAGTCCTTTTCAAATTTTTTTATTTATTAATTTTGTTTCACATTACTATTTAAGTCGTTGCCACCTTAAAAGTTCAAATTACCTATAATAGAAATCTTACTCAGAACAACAAGTCTACAACAACAAAAACAACTACAACTAAGCCTTAATCCCAAGCTAGTTGGGTCCGCTATATGGATCTGTTTCTTTCATCTCGCTTGGCTTTGGGTTATTTCTTTAGAAAGATTTGGCCCAGTTAGATCTTTCCTTATCACTTCTTCCGGTGTCATCAGAACAGGGGTGCGGGGGCGCCGTTAGTTGAGGTTTTACTGGAACATTTCTAGAGTTTGAGAGTGTATAAGGGGGTAAAAAAAACTTAGAATTCCTTAAGTATCACACCTAGGGCAAGAATTGCATCATACAATTCCAAAGAAGCAATATTTACTGAAAAGCCTTTTATTCACTGACTAACTGATAATTGGAAGAAAGGCCATGAATATGCCTGTAGAGGTTTCTAGTATTCATATTCCAATTAGGTCTCATGCACCAATCACAAAACAAAAGAAAAGTCCTCTCACTATAAATAAAGGTTCAATTAAAAGTCTCAAAATATGACTCAAGACAGCCAGCTAGCAAACCTGGAAATTTTTAGACTACCCTTGATTCCTAAAAATTGAAGATAAGCATACGAGTACTGAACCATCAGTTGAGCACTGATCTTTCATCTTTCTGTTCTTTGAGTTTTTCTTCGGCTGAATTACTACTCTAATGTTCACCCAAGTTAAATTTGCCATCAAACAGGTTCATTTTTTCCATATAAATGTCATGGTGTGATGCTCTGTGTGCAGGCTCCTCAGAAGCACCAGAAATATGTGGCTCATGTTCTTGGCCTTCCAATGTCAAAAGTAGTTTGTAAAACCAAGAGAATTGGTGGTGGATTTGGTGGAAAGGAGACAAGATCAGCCTTCATTGCTGCTGCAGCTTCTGTCCCATCATATCTGTTGAATCGGCCTGTGAAAATCACTTTAGACCGAGATGTAGACATGATGATTACTGGGCAGCGTCACAGCTTTCTTGGAAAGTACAAGGTATTGTTTATTATGTATATTGCTTGGTAACCTACAAGGTGGTTTTTGCAATATGATATTGTAAAACATAGGGGATGAAATTACATTTAACCCCTGACGACATTTTCTAGGTTTGCTGGCCATGTGGTTTCCAAAGTGTTGATTTACCCTCCTCTGGCATCTCTCTGGATAAAATCCATCTAACTAACAGAGCTATCAGCTATGCATATGAGCATTTGGGATGAGCTTTAGAGAGCTATTTCTTTATTTTCTATTTTTTGCTTTCTTGTTTGCACAAAGTGAGGTCACTTCAAAAACTTCATGGAAGCAATACAAGTCCAGACAATATCACAGAGGTGTTCTGTATAATTTTTCCAGCATTTAGCTGTCAAGTTTCTGTGATCTAAATGTGGACTAGCCAGTAAAGTTTTTGAGGTTTTACATCTAGTGAACTAGATGGTATATTTGTAAGGTAGGTCCCTTACCATCATGAAATCATTGTCTTGATTTAGAACGAACAGAATTTGTCAAAGAGAGTGGGAGGAGATGAATGTGGAAGAAACAAAAAAAGGAGGGACTTTACTTCTGTACATCTTGATCTGAATTAACTAATGCTGCTATTGTTGAATTCAGTGAATTTAAGTTTCTTTCCGTTTCTTTGTATTTAAAACACAATTATAATTGATGATAGGTTGGGTTTACAAATGAGGGGAAAGTCCTGGCGCTGGATCTTAAAATTTACAATGGTGCTGGAAATTCTCTGGACCTGTCTCTTGCTATTCTTGAACGTGCCATGTTTCATTCTGACAATGTCTATGAGATACCAAATGTCAGAATACTTGGAAGGGTTTGCTTTACTAATTTTCCTAGTCACACTGCCTTCCGAGGATTTGGGGGCCCTCAAGGAATGCTTATTACAGAGAATTGGATTCAGAGAATTGCTGTAGAACTTAACAAAAGCCCAGAAGAGATAAGGGTAAGTTATGCGAGTTGGTTAATTTGCTGTTCGATTTACCTGTGATGTATAACCTGTATTTTTTATTTTTTATTATGATCAAAATCCATTTAGGAGATCAATTTCCAAGGTGATGGATCAATATTGCATTATGGCCAACAACTTGAAAACTGTACACTAGCTCATCTCTGGAATGAACTGAAGTTATCTTGCAACCTTTCGAAGGCTCGTGAAGACACTAACAAATTTAATCTTAATAATCGCTGGAAGAAACGTGGTATAGCTATGGTCCCGACAAAATTCGGCATATCCTTTACCACGAAATTCATGAACCAGGTAATCCTTGAAACAATATTACTGAAGTGGGTCCTACGGTATGCTCAGTATGTCTTTAGTCAAATAGTTTAGGATTATATCTTTTAGTTGACACCTGGGGATCGTTGGCTGTGCATTATCAGTTTGAAGTGGAGTTCCAAATATATATAATTTTTTATTGCAACTAAGGACAGCATGTCAAAATATAACATTGTTTGATTAAGAAATATAGTTGCAAAGCAAAAGTTCCATATGCTCTAGGCCATGATAAAAAAAAAAAAAAAAAAAATGGAAAAAGCACCACCCTTAGATCCTGCAATCATATCTTCCACAAAAGTCATCCTTTTGCTCTGATTGCTGAATAAGAAACCGTATCTTTCTAGAAAGCCAGCTATATCTCTTTGTATTGTTGCTATCTAGCAAGGAATGACCTAAAATTATGTCTATATATAGTCTTTGACATTAATATCTCAAACTTTTTGTGCAGAATTTATTAGCTGAATTCTGATTGTCTGAGTCTCTTCTTAATGACTGCAGGCTGGTGCTCTGGTTCATGTCTACACAGATGGAACTGTTTTAGTTACACATGGAGGAGTTGAGATGGGGCAAGGTTTACATACAAAAGTAGCTCAAATTGCTGCTTCGGCCTTTAATATCCCTCTCAGTTCTGTATTCATATCAGAAACAAGTACTGACAAGGTATTAAGGCAATATTGTAAAGCGCTTGAATCTTGATATTGTTCCATTTTCTATAAATTGTTTAAGGGCACATGGACTAGTGAGAGATAAAATGAGAATAATGCTCCTGGATTGCCATCATGGCTGGATCCTGATCAACAATATTGATAAGCACATCCTGCAAGTATTAGATGTGTAAAAAAGAGTTGCACATTGCATCTGACAGGGGAAATCAGCATTTATATAATTATATTGTTTGATTATGTAGATATTCTTTAGCTTTTCCCCCTTTCTCTCTATTCTTGTCAATCCAAGATAAACCATGAATAAAGTAAAAGATTAAAAATATTGCTCATCCACCAGACTATAGCCTGGCCTTCTGCAGGGATATTGTAAAATTTATTGTGGGGTTGTTTATCTTAAGTTTTCTAATTATATTCTCTCATTCTCATAAGATGATTCAGCTTATCATGAGTATTGATGTAATTCTCTCTAGACGTGTAAATAGTCAAATTGTTGATAATTATTCTCCATGTTTATTTTTTGTTTGCTGCAAAATCAGGTAATATGTTAAAATAGCTCTGCTACTTCTCTTTATCACTGTATCCTTTGCTTTGGTAATTGGTAAATATATCTAGATTAAGATATGAATTTTATCTTTCAACATTTTATGTATTATCATGAAAACATAAATTAATCAGATATGAAAACTAGTAAAATTAACATTAACAAATCTTGAATAATAATTAATGGTCAACTACGAGCCATTTGATCACATTATTGTTATCTTTCATGTACTAGAAAATAGATGGAATGAGTGTGCTATTTAAATGTATATATATATTTTTCTTTTCTTTTTGAATTTTGATTGATATATCCATTGACATTTCCAGGATATTGACTTTCAAAATATTTGTCTATATCAATATTCAAATCCTTGTAGGTGCCTAATACATCGCCAACAGCAGCTTCTGCAAGCTCTGATATGTATGGAGCAGCGGTATTGGATGCATGTGAGCAGGTAAAGGCACGAATGGAGCCTGTTGCTTCAAAACATAATTTCAGCTCATTCGCTGAGGTACTTTATTCTTATGGTTTCTGCACAAAAATTTCTTCATATATATGTATATATAGAGATATCCCTTCAATGAAAAAGTTTGGTTTTTCATCTTTTATCGGACCGAGATTATCACTTTAGTGTCTGATTAGAATTCAACAAGAATGTAGTATGTTTATATGCCAGATCCTGATGCTTAGTAGGAAATGCAACCAATTGAAGTTGGACAAGAGGACTGTTGTCAAGTATTCTCTAATGAAGATTTGAAGACTTTATGAAAGAAAAATGAAACATTCTTAAGAAATTTAAATGGTTAAAGGATCATATGAAACCAAAAGTAATCTTGGGAAATTTTGGAAGCAATTTAGATGGTGATAAAAACCTTGTTTTGTAGCACTGAAGTAGATCATATATTGAATAACTGTTCTCAATAGGTTACTTCCTGCCTTTATTCATTGCAAGGTCATTGACTTCCATGAGCTATATATGATTGTAAATTTGTATTTTAAATTGTTTGCAGCTGGCAAGTGCATGCTTTGTTCAAAGAATAGATCTCTCTGCTCATGGATTTTACATTACACCTGAGATTGGGTTTGACTGGAGAACTGGTAAGGGAAGCCCATTTAGGTACTACACCTATGGGGCTGCCTTTGCTGAGGTTGAAATTGACACGTTAACTGGAGATTTCCACACAAGGGTAGCAGATGTTATCTTGGATCTAGGATATTCGCTCAATCCTGCCATTGATGTTGGACAGGTGCGCTTTCTTTCCCTGACTTGTGTTTTGGGTCATACATCATTTTGAAGTTCATTGAACTTACAAATGATATTGTCCACTATCCTAATGCCTTGATCCAAAAAGCTGCAAACTTTATGCAACACCTAAACTGCTTTTGTACATAAGAATTCATGGAGATGTTTGTGCTTGTGATGCTTTGCTATATGCTTGAATGCAATTCAGATTGAGGGAGCATTCATACAAGGTTTGGGGTGGCTAGCCTTGGAAGAGCTAAAGTGGGGAGATTTAGCCCATAAATGGATACCACCTGGTTTCTTGTATACCTGTGGACCCGGAAGTTACAAGATTCCTTCCATAAATGACATCCCATTCAAATTCAACGTTTCACTTCTAAAGGTATGCTACATACCAACTTCTTTTTAAATGCATGAGAAACTTGCACACCTAGAAAGGTTTGGATTCTCTATTTGACCTCCCCACAATATTGATTCTTTAACATGGAGTCATCACTATATCGACCAAAATATATTAAAGAGGATTGAGCTAAAACTAGAAAAATAAATTAGTAAGTGAGGGCTTTTTATTTAAATTGAAGCTTTGTATGCTTGGGCAATGATGAAATCAAATTTCATTGTCTAAATGATCCCCGAAACATGAATGTGCATTTCAATTGCCATTCAAAATCCTTTTTGATGATTTCACCCTTTAGAGAGAGAATTAGTACTTCTCAGGGCATGTTATTGTTAGCAATTACTATTACTGAGATATGCATGGTAGGATGAAAAAGTAGGAGTGTTGTGTGGATATTTTGTAATAACTCTTCGTACATTTGATATTTTCTTTAGAAAACACCTGTGGTTTCTCTGATCGGTTAGTGCAAAGAGATGGGAAGGGAGGAGAAAATTATTTTTTCCTTCTCATAAAAAGTCATTGTTTTTATGTTAAAATAGTACTGTGGTGGTAACTTTTCTGCTTGGTTTCTTTGTAATTGTTAGGGTCATCCAAATGTAAAGGCTATCCATTCATCTAAGGCTGTTGGTGAGCCCCCTTTTTTTCTTGCATCAGCTGTGTTTTTCGCTATCAAAGATGCAATTATGGCTGCAAGAGCAGAAGTTGGGCATCATGAGTGGTTTCCTCTTGATAATCCAGCAACACCTGAACGCATTCGGATGGCTTGTTTAGACGAATTCACAGCCCGATTTATAAATTCTAAATACCGTCCCAAGCTTAGTGTTTGATGTGATAATAATGGCCATCATTGTTTCCTTGTAACATCATTGGTATGCTCTGATCATGCAACTTTGTACATCCTTCTGACACTATAGTCACGTCTTGAAACAGAAAAAATACACACGATACTAAATCAGCAGAAATCCATGTACAATTAAAATTTAATTTAATACTTTTTTATCATTATTTTAGTTGGTCCATTAATAATAAACTTACTTATATATTTTATTTATATTAATATTCATAATTATCATAAGGTAATATTGAAATTTAATAAATAATAATAATAATTATTTGCGTATATTATTATTTTTTTTAAAAATATAAGTTAAATAAAGAAATATGATTAAAATCTGCACAAAATGCGAGCATGGTAGATTCAATTGCAGCATATCATAATGGACTTTTCTTTTTCACATTACAACTAAAAAGAACTTTAATTTCGAGCTAATTTGACTGATTAAATGGATTTGTTTTTCTCACATTATATATGATTGGATAATAGGTCATTGCAACTTGGTGTATTCAAATTATTATTTTGGATATCATTTGTGTAATAATTTAAGTGTCAAAGATTTTATGTGAGAATGAAATAAGGTGGAACAAATTTAATAAAAGAAAGGGAAAATTTATCAAGAAATGACGTAATGTACTTGAAATATGCTTCTTTTAATCTCATGCAGCTAGGTAGAAGAAATACAATTTAAGGAGTCTATTCATCATTACAAAATCTAGAAATGGTAGCTTCCAATAGGAAGAGGAAGAGGACCTATTCAGATCTTTGCCCCCACCCCAACTAATCCAAATGGCCTACATTATCAATCGTAACAACTTCATAGAAAATATAATTAATCTTTCAACAACTCTGTATATAATTCAGCATATGCATGCCTGCGTTAGTTACCATTTAATTTCCACAAAATTATAATATGTGGAAAAGGGAATGCAATTTGCATATAGCAGTAGGTACAAGTTTTTTTTTTTTTTTGCCAAATTAGGTACAAGTTAACTCA
Source organism: Vernicia montana (assembly GCA_949750685.1). NCBI lineage: Eukaryota > Viridiplantae > Streptophyta > Magnoliopsida > Malpighiales > Euphorbiaceae > Vernicia > Vernicia montana. Next base: position 2,544 of record CATKHJ010040330.1, on the reverse strand, counting down.
TGCAAGAAAATTATTTTTCTTTAATCTCTATACTCAAGTATTAATTTTCAAGACTAGCTATTTGATTAAGGAGATAGTCATATTAGAAATATCAATTTATTTTAAATGGTTAATTATTAAATTTCTATCTATTCATTCAAACTGATTCTTAATAGGATACACAAGCCGAACGGATTTAAATAAAATTGTGTAGGTTTGATTTTTTACATTTTTACATTAAATTAATTAATTCATATATGGCTAGAAATGTTGTATTACAGAGATATCAGTCTAGCTAAAATGTCTTGATACATCTCTAATCTACCCCCACCACCTTTACATGAAAAAAAAAAAAAAATAATCCATATATCAACTTGTTCCACAAGCCTAATAATTTGAGACTAGGTCTTTTCCTCATAAAACTTAGATGCCGGTGAAAGGTAATAATCCTTTGTTTTTTTAAACAATGAGATTAATTATCAACTGATTGATAGCAACTGCAAGTAAAAACAATATTGCAACACGGAAATGTGCTGGAAACAGAGAGAAATTAGTTTATAATAAACACTGTTTTAATTATTATTTATTTGACAAATTCACACCTAATATCACAGTTAATTATTTATTATTTTACAAGTCTTTGCTTTTATTTGTTTAAATATGTATAACCTAAAATGTTACTCTTGTTTTGGTAATTATTATAATTAATTACATTGATTTGAGTCATCATCATCTACTGTTAAGCTATGAAAGCTTCCATACATTTTTTGATGGCATCATGTATTTGTAATTTCCGGCTTCATGAAAGTACTTATACGGCTAAGTACTGGTAATGATTAAATTTATAATAATAAAGTTGACGAAGAAATATATATATATATATAAATATTCCAGAAACGATTAATTTTATAAGAAATATATAATATTTATTTCGGGCATTACTTTGCCGATCATCAAGACAATGATATCACAACAAATTGTGTATTATTATATAATTAAGGAGAAAGTTTCTTTGTTTATTTATTTATTATACAAGCATATATACTAGCCAGGCTTGTCTGATTCTAATTAAATTACAATTAATTGTAAGTTTCGACCAAGTCCCATATCAAACTCCCCTTCAGTCCTCTTAAAAAATTAACTAATTGAATTTTTCTCACATCAATATTCCTGGTTTATTAATGAAAAATCTTACTTTTTCAAATGTTTTATTAAAAAAATACATGAATTATTTGGCGAAGTTTTTTCATTGAGGATTTAATTGAAAAAATTGTGTGAAAGAATTCACAATTAATAGAATTCAATTTAATTTTTTTATATTAAAAAGAATACAATTCATTTGATTGTAATAAATTTTAAAATGATTTATTTGAATTTTATTGTTTATAATAATTAAAAAAGTAAAATATATATATGTATATATCTTTTTACCTTTATAATTATAAAGAGATATATTTCATTTTAAAAAATGAGATTGCATTTAATTTAAAGAAAAATATTTAATATTTTTACTAGTAGATTTCATTAAATAAATTAATTTTTTTAAAAAAATTATATCACTTTTAATATGATATATTAATTATATCTCTCTAAAAAATTAAAAAATTAAAATTTAATTAAATTAATTATTATTATTACTTTTTTTTTTTAATTTAATTTTGAGTTTTCAAATGAAAGCTAAACGAATTTTTTCAAACAATAAATAAAAATTCTAATATTTTTAAATAACCAATTTATTCCTGAAATTTTCCGTCTAACTCAACTTTGTTATATATATGGGGGATACTTTCCTCAAAAAATATATACTTTCCCTATCAAGTATATATGGGGGATATTCTTTATTAATTAATATGAATTAATAGTTCTGACTATTTCAGGGTAAACCAAGATGAGGGTCATATAGAGTGGTATCCCAATATCTATTATATATTAAGAATACAATATACAAGAAAAATGTAATAATTAATTATTGGGTTTGTCGCATACTTTGGAAATTAAACACACACACAAAAAAAAAAAAAAAAAAAAAAAAATCAGTTTTTCAAAATGGTTAAAGGAGATAATTACTATATAAACAGCAAGAGCTGAGTTTTAATATCAATCTCAAGTCCCAACTTAATTAAGACATAGCAAACCCCAATATTTTGGAATTTACAGATCAAACAATGTGGCGCGGGAAAGTGGCCAATGTTTGGCCACAGCTATTACAGTATGCCTTGGCAATGTGCTTGATGGCTAATATGGCAGCTGCCGAGCCTTATTATCCATCACCAACACCGGCGCCATCCCCCTATATTTACAAGTCACCACCACCGCCACCTCCATCACCATCTCCTCCACCTCCTTATTACTATAAATCTCCACCACCTCCATCCCCATCACCCCCTCCTCCTTATTACTACAAATCCCCACCACCACCATCCCCATCACCCCCTCCTCCTTATTACTACAAATCCCCACCACCACCATCTCCATCACCGCCACCTCCTTACTATTACAAATCACCACCACCACCATCACCATCTCCTCCACCTCCTTACTATTAAGCAAAACATGACTTTTAAG
>CATKHJ010040317.1:0-13294 GCA_949750685.1 Vernicia montana | reverse complement strand
TGCATAAATGAATTGCATTTTATGTTTTTAAATTAATTTTAATTACTATTTATTATTTAAAGTGTTTGATTATTTAAGTATTTTTTGTTATTTAAATATTATGTTAAATGTTTTATTTAAATTTAAATTATGGTAGTATCCAAAAAAAATTACAATATAATAGTTCAATTTATCAAAGTAAGAGTTAATTTGATATAGAAATTGATCAAAGTAAGACTTTATGATAGTATCCGAAAAAAATTACAATATAATAGTTCAATTGATAAAAGTAAGACTATTCGGGTTGATTCAAAAAAAAGATGTGTAAAAGGATAGTTCAATTGATCAAAGTAATTGTTAATTTGATATGAAAATTGATCAAAGTAAGACTCTATGGTTTGATTCGAAAAAAAACAAAAAATACAATATGAAAGTTCAATTGATTAAAGTAAAAGTTAATTTGATATTGAAATTAATCAAAGTAAGACTATTAGATTTGATCAGGAAAAAAGATTTGCAAAAGAATAGTTCAATTGATAAAAGTAATAATTAATTTGATATGAAAATTGATCAAAGTAAGACTTTGTAATTTGATTCGGAAAAAAAAAAATTACAATATAATAGTTCAATACAATCAAAATAAGAGTTAATTTGATATTGAAATTGATTAAGGTAAGGCTATTCGGTTTGATCTATAAAAAAATTTACAAAATGATAGTTTAATTTAATCAAAATTTATTATATGTGATAAAATAATATTGAACGTAAATAATTTGTACTATAGTTTATTAAATATAAAATAATATAATGATTGATATAATGTATATATAGTGTTTGTACGGATGTCCAATTGATATAATATTACAAAATTTTTGGCACCAAAAGAAGATGACACATGTTGAATTAAAAATGCAAAATTTTTGGCACCAAATAAAATTATTTATTCGAGCAAAAAAAAAAAAGATATTATTTAACTTGTTTACAACTTGATTCAATTAAAGTATCACATAGTAAATAAATCAAGTGTAACATTTTCATCAGGTAATTATGAAATTATTAATTTATATACCAATTAAATAATTTATATAATTCAAATAATTTATACCAACTAAATAATTTGAACTAAAAGAGATTATGTATTATTGTATTTAACAATAAAGTAATTACCATTAATTTATATATCAAGTTCCAATACTTGGATAAAAATTGAATGGGAAACTCTTGGAGGAAATTTAACTCCAATTTTCCCTCCTTTTTTCATTGTATATGAAGTTTTTTGGAGTGAGATTATTTTTGTAATTGAATTTTTGATAATGGGGCATTTATTATTATTGATCTAGATTAAATTGATCCAAATAGCACTACTCTTAATTATAAATGGATTTTGTTAATGAGTACCCTTAAAAACTGATTAAAAAGTAATTTAATGCAAATGATATTAAATAAATTTATTTAAAAATAAGTGGGATGAGAAAAATAAATAAAAATTTTAAAATATTAGTAGTATTTAATTACTACAATCACTACTATTCAAAATAATAGTTCAAAATTCATACCCTTTTTTTTATCTCACTCATTTCTAGATAAATTTATGTAGTTTTATATACATTAATTACTTCTTAACTATTGTTCTAATTTTATACTAATAGTATTACAATGGCACTCCTTAATAAAACCCCTTATAAATTACAAAAGTTCAATATGATTTAATTAGCTTAAAATTCAGTTCATTCAACTTGATTAATTAAATAGACATTTAATTTTTTAGCATTTGACAAAGATTATGAAATAAATTGAATTATTAATTTAGTTGCAAGATTGTTTGATTCTAAATCATGATGTTTTCCTTTTGTGAGATGGAGTTTATCCTTTTTTTTTTTTATTTTTTTAGGGAAGTTTTGAGAGAGAGTATTTTTGTAATAAATTTAATTTTTATTAAAATTTAAATTTGAAACTTCTCAATTTTAATACAATTGAAAAAAAAAAAAACTCATTATTATAATATAAACATAATGTTATTTTCAAAAGAGAATAGTAATAAAAATGATGGTGGATAACATGTATTACAATTCAAGTAAAAATCAAAGTGTTTAATTTCCATTAAAAAAATATTTTTTTGAAAGAAAAAATAATTGATATTAAAAAAATTGTATGTTCAAAACCAATACCAATTGTAATGGTAAAAAGTAGGAAAACCAATGGTTGAATTTGTAGGATAATTCAAAAACCCCTTTGATCAATTTACTTCAAACCCTTTGACAACACTCCCTTAAGTATTTCAACTTAAACACTCGCGAGATTCTTGTACCACGTCATCATAAGAAACAATATGATTGGTCCGTCGACGTGTCCTGTCTCAATTACAAACTCGTCCTCCTGAGACATCGAGTTAAATTTATTTTCATACTCGCGCCAATACGCATAACGGGAGGACTTTTTAGGCGCCCAAGCGAAATTTTTTTTCAGTCCTTCTATATTTTCTCTATCCTTGGTAAGTAATTTTTAAAGCGCCGTCCCTCGTTTTGCTCCTTTTATACTTCACTTGTGTCTCGGTTTATACAAATTTTACAGATAAGATTTAAATTTTTGATTTGAATTACAATTGTCTGTGTCTCTCTGTCCGTACAGTAATGGCTTTCGTCTCTTTCGTTGGGAGAGTTCTCTTCGCCTCTGTGTTCATCCTCTCTGCTTGGCAAGAGTAAGACCTAGCAGATCTGCTATATGTATATATATTTTTTGTTATGCTTTTTGTTGAGTTTTGTTTTTGAACAATTTGTTTGAGTTGGAGTCTGTTTGGTTACTGAGAAAAGAGAGGGAAAGCAGATCAAAACGTAAAAAAAAAAAAAAGAAAAAAAGAAAACGAGGACTGAAATCTTTTTGAATGTGTGGCTTGAGGTTGAGATTTTTAGTTTTTGTTTCTCTGTCTTGTGAAGGAGACGAAAACAGTGGAAGTGAAAACTGAAACAGTAGTGAAATTTGTGTGGTTGATGTGATGTTCATGGTGGTTTTTTTGGAGATTTATTTTTTTACTCTGCTCGTACACTCAATGGATTCATGATTCTTGGAATGTTGGTTTACTATACTCATTCATAGCCGAGTTTGTGCTTCATGGTTAGGGTTCTATTGAGAACGTCTCTAAAGTATTTGAGGCTTTGGATCTGATTGTTCCATTTTCCACTGTTAGTTTTTTTTTTAAAGGTTAAATTTAGATTTTGCTAATTCTTTTACATGATCCATAGCTTCTGACTACTTTTTGCTATTTATAAAAATTTGGTATGCTTAATTTTGCAGGGTAGGGGTTAGCCTCAGATTTTTTTAAAAAAGTAATTTATATTCTTACTTTTATAATGTTTTCTATTGTTAGGTCTTGAATTTTGGTCCCCAGTCATTGAGGCATTCCGAATTAGTTAATTCGTGTTGACTTGTTCTTCATTGATGTATTGTGTACATTGTTTTTCTTTTGGTATGAGAATGAGTAAAGGTGTCGATAGAAGTAGATCTTGTTTAATTCATTTAAAAAAGGATAGTAGATTTTGGTTAGATTAAATAAGTTGTTATGTAACTACTAATTGTTAAAATGGATGCTATTTTTTTTCTTGATAAATTTTGTGCAGAGCAATTTCCAGATTTTTTGAGTTGATGATGACATAATGATTGATATTTGTATTTCTATATTGGAGTATATATTAGTGAGGAGCTGTCTCCACACAAGGAACTGTCTCTACACACATGCACACACAAGTACATACAAATTTAGCAGGAATAAATGGGATGCTGAATTTAACTGTGTTACATGTTGTGCATGATTGGTGTGTAGTTTAAGTTCAGTGTGTGATGTGTGGAAACACTATTTCTTCCTGGGCAGGGGCACTTCATGGCGCTGAACCATGTTGTTACAAAACTAATTTGTAGACTCATATTATTACTTGACCACTAGCAAGTAGCAAGTAATGCTGATTTTTATTTTTTTTACAATTCTGTTTATTTCCAAAATAACTGATGAATTATTTCACTTTCAAATAAGATGATGTCTGATATTTTGACATTTGGTAAATCTGTAATCAAGATTTCATTGGAATGTGTTGATCATTCTGCTGCTTTGTATTTTTTTTTAATTTTCTTTATGTCAACAAAATGCTTTTCATGTCCTAACGTCTTATGATGCAGAATTTGTGTTTAGTCATAATTGTGAACTTGTTTTGTTGGCTGTTAAGCTCATCTTGGACCGACATTGTTATTGTTGTTCACAGGTTCAATGATTTTGGTATTGATGGTGGGCCAGCAGCAAAATCCTTCACACCAAAATTCAAAGTCTTATCAAGACATGTGTCATCTCATACTGGGCTTCAAGTGCCACCTGTTGAAGTGAGTGATGCCTTATTTTTATACTATTTATTCTGTTTTCTTTAGGAGTTCTGTTTGAATGTTTTAACTCTTGTAGCTGTTACTTGTAGATGAAGCATGCAGTTGCTGCTGCTATAGCCTTAAAGGGTGTTGGAGGCCTTATTTTCATTTTTGGCAGTTCTCTTGGTGCCTATCTTCTGGTGTGTGATTTCTATACCTTCTTATTTTGAAGGGCAGTTCACTGTGCTGAACCAAATTAAGAATAACTTCTTTCTTGTGCAGCTTCTGCACCAGGCAATTGTTACACCAATATTGTACGACTTTTACAACTATGATGCTGACAAGAAAGAATTTAATCAGCTTTTCACAAAGTTCACTCAGGTTAGCAAATTCTAAATCGTTGTGCTAGAGTTTTTCCTAACTTAATGTATTTTCTTGATTCAATTTCTTCTAAGAATTTTTCCTTGTATGCTACTGGTATGCATCTGATACCAAAAAAATAAAAAAAAAATGAATCATTTGTTTATATATTTTGCAGAACTTGGCACTGTTCGGGGCATTGCTCTTCTTCATTGGCATGAAGAACTCAATTCCACGTAGACAACTTAGGAAAAAGGCTCCCAAATCAAAGACAATGTAGAAAGGAGGAAACATTGAAGATACGAAGGTTTAGCTTTTTTGCCAGCTTCATGATGTTGATTTTGCCAAAGATTAGTTTTGTATGGTTGTATCAGATTTTCTGTTATTAGAGGTTAGGGACCTATAAAAAATTAAAAAGAAGAGGCGTTTTTTAGTTGGTTTTGAAGTTGTGATATTTTTATGTACTCTGCCATATATGGCCACAATTGAGGTTTAGCGGTGATCCATTGATGTCCAATGCTCTTTTAGATTTGCTGGTATATCCAATTCAAACAGGAGGCTCTAGTGTGAATGTTGTACATTCACTCTTACTTGCATGGTAGCAATTTAGGTGTTGACTGCAGTTGCCAGTCAGTTCTGGTATAATTTTCAGTGAACTGCGCTTAGCTGGACTGGCATTGTTGTGAGTAGCTATCGCGGCTCAATTTTCAGAGTCTACCTCTGGCTATTGTGTTCACAAGCTGCCCCTCCAGTTTTCAATAAATAGTTGCCCCTGGTTATCCATGTTTCAACACACAGCTCCTTTTGGTTCAAGAATTCATAATTCTTTGGATTAGTTTTAATCCTAAGTTTAGTTAATCCTGAATTTAATTAGATAATTGCTTATAGTAAATTTTGGTTAGTACAAATATTTTAATCAAAGGTTATTTTTGAGAAATAAATTTTTTAAGAAAATAAATTAAAAAATTAAGTTATTTTTGAGAAATAAAGTAAAAAATCATTTCATGAATTATGGGATTATCAATTTTATGATTAGATAAGTCTTTGGGGTTATTAAGTTTAATTTGTATTATATGTATTAAATATAGTGTTATTTATTAATAATATGGTTTAGATAAATAATTCTATAAATCAAACAGGCTATTAAATGTTTTAACCTTGTGTTCAAGTGTCAGGTACATAGTCTCGCATGAGGCATCAATACTCTTTTGATTAACTAGCCAGTATATTGACAAACTTGTCTTTGGTAATTTAGATTGTTGAACTGTAACAGGGTATCTAACATCGTCCTAATGCCATTGTCTTTTCCTATAGATTTATCCTATTTGCGGTCATTATGGTTTCTATATTTCTCGTTTTTGTTTCTACCGCTGACATTATGATGCTCAAGATGAGTTGTGGAGACAAGTTACATCGATTCGTTCACCTATGGTCTCCAGACTCCAGAGTCGATAATAATATGATACATGGAAATTCTTTCTGATGGAAATACCTCTGAAAAAGAAAATGGCAGTAGATTAATGATCGAGCAAAGAAATTAATAGAATTATTTTTTAAAAAGAAAATGATTTAAAAAACAATGAAATTTTGCTATCCAGGGTACTGCACCTTTATCACTTTTAATTAGATCTGATCTAGCTTAGAGTGATTAGCTATATGAAAATGATTTCTTCCTCCCTTTGGTATTTTTTGGTGGCATCACCTTAAAGTTACAGTCAAGAAACAAGAAAATTCTGTCATTGCCAAATGACAGTGACTTGGCTTATTCAATATATAGAGGCACATTAATTGTCATAAAAATCAAAAATGAATATTTGACTTTCCTCCATTGTCCGGATTAATTATTTATTATCTGAATGGCAATTACCAGAGAAAGTAGGGCCCTGATTCTATCACTCGTCTTCATTTTGTTGCCATTTTTCTTCTTCTATGGATATATAGCCACCCTTAATCAGGACAAAAATGTTCAAATATATATATGCACAAATCTAATTTTAGATTTCAGTAACTCTAAAAGAGAGAGAGAAAATGGCAATCACCAAAAAGACTGACCTCCCATCCAAAACCGAAGCTGCCAATAGATCAAGTGAACTACAAGCTTTTGATGAAAGAAAAACTGGTGTCAAGGGTCTTGTAGATGCTGGAGTTAAAGAAATTCCTGAAATATTTATTCAACCACCTTATGATGAATCGAATCAATCACAAAATTCCAATAAAACCCAACTGTCCATTCCAATTATAGACCTTGAAGGCATTGAGAAAGATCCTATCCAACGCAAGGAGATTGTAGAAAAAATTGGATTTGCATTGGAGAAATGGGGTTTCTTTCAGGTAATCAATCATGGGATAGCTACAAGTTTCTTGAAAGAGTTGCTAAATGGGGTATGCAACTTCTTTGAGCAAGATGATGAGGTGAAGAAAGAATTCTATACCCGTGATATAACGAAAACGGTAATATATAACAGCAATTTGGGACTCTACACTTCACCATTTGTCGATTGGAGAGATACCCTTTTTTGCATTATGGCTCCTGAGTCTCCCAATACTGAAGACTTGCCTGAACCATGCAGGTATGAGATGGGTTGGCCTAAAAATTTGAAATTGTATTTAGTACCTTAAGATTATGAGTTCGAACTCTAATCAGATCCTAATTTACCAGAAAACAAAAAGTTTGATATTTAATTTAATAGTCTAATCAATGTGATGAATCTTATTATAATTGGAGTGGCTGAAATTATGTACTAACAATCTCATGATTTGTAGAGATGTGCTGATGGAGTACTCCAAACAAGCAACAAGATTGGGATTAACTCTGTTTGAGCTATTATCAGAAGCCTTAGGGCTTAACCCAAATTACATGAAAGAGATGGATTGTGCAGAGGGACACTCATTCATGGGTCATTACTATCCACCATGTCCTCAACCAGAATTGACATTAGGTACAAGCAAGCATGCTGATAATGATTTTCTTACTATACTTTTACAAGACCAAATTGGAGGCCTTCAGGTTCTTCATCAGAATCAATGGATTGATGTTCCTCCTTTTCCTGGAGCCCTTGTGATTAATGTTGGAGATCTTTTACAGGCAAGCGTTTGATAAAATTATAACAAAATTTTCTTTCAATAAAATTCCTGATATATATAGTCAATTTTATATTTTTTGGTTTCAATTCTGCTTTTCAGCTTATGTCAAACGACCGGTTTAAGAGTGTAGAACACAGGGTTTTAGCAAATCATGTAGGTCCAAGATTATCAGTAGCATGCTTTTTTGGTCATGGTAATAGGCCTTCTTCAAAGCTTTATGGACCCATCAAGGAGCTGATATCAGAAGGTAATCCTCCAGTTTATAGAGAGACCACTCTTCAAGACTATACTCTCCACTATGTCTCTAAAGGCCTTGATGGAACTTCTGCACTTACACATTTCAAGATTTAAATTGTAAAAAAAAAAAAAAAATTACAATTCGAAGCTACTCGATTATATAGTGTACTTCACACTCACATTCATGTGAGATTGACTAATTAATAAAATTAATTTCTGAATTCTATATAGGGCTGAGCGCATTGAATAATAAAAATTTCTCAAAAGAAACATATCCGAATGATTACTAAATTATATATAAAATTTTCAAGTAACATAGTTTTTGGAAAAATGTTGTCTAGATTTAACGACAGTTTATGATTTGTCTGTTTATTTTGAAGGATACGCCGTACACTTAAAACACGTAGAGAAATCTCTAGCTTCGCAATTGAAATTATTTCTTCTGATACTTTGATTTCTTGAAAGAGATGAGATGAGATGCTCAAATTTTCCCACAATTCCAAGGTACCAAGCTTGTATCCACCAATAATTCTTGACTACTTATTATAAATCAAAAGATTCTGAATTCTTGATTAGGATAAGATGTTTTTTTCCCTCTATAAAGTCCTTTAAGAAATGAAGTAATATTTGGGCAAACTTCAATGAGTTGCATATTTTGCTACAAAGTGTTTTGTTGTCTTATGGGTATGCTTGATTTGCAATGATTTGATGATGAAATGAGAAATATGGAGATTTTTAGGCTTGTTACCATTGTCCCTAGTTCTTAAAGATTGAAACTTTTGGAATCCAACCAAAAAAGGGTGTTTAGTGGCAACAGTAATGGAAAGGGCATGTCACATGTGAAGTGTAAATTAATCGCTACTTTTGCAGTATTTCACGAACTTGTTGTTTTTCACCCAAACTTGCACACCCGTGCAGCACTAGCGCTGCGTCCCTTGAGCTAGCTAGTCAGCCTTCTCACAACTTGCCTAGTAACTTAGGCAATTGGCAGCGGAAATGAACTTAGAAGTAGGCAAAGGAAACACGTTGGAATGCTAAGAAAGAATGCCTTTATTACTACTCAAATGCTTTACAAAGAATGCATAAGTACACAAGACTAGTGGCTTTCTAACTTGGAAGGATTCTAAGATTTCTAGTATGGTTGCAAATGAGGGAGGCTTGGCCTATTTATAGCCAACTCCACCTCCTTACTATCCCATCTCCTCAAATGGACGGTTGGGATTCACTCAATCCAATGGTGGATATTCATTGGTCTAGAAACTTTTAGGAAGTTCACATATGCTAGGCCTTTCCACCAATTCCTAGAGAATTGTACATCATCCCACCAACTTAACCTCCATTGGGGCTGCCTTACCGCCTATTGGAAGCTTCTTAGGTCGGTTGTTAACCTTCTTGCACGAGTTGGCCAGTTGCATGTTTGTTGTCTATGCCATTGCAGCAGCGCAGACTGAATTGGCCTGCTGTCCTGCACTATGGGCTCGTTGGCATAGCGTACCCTAGCTGTCTAGCCAATTCTCCCAATCCACTTGTGCATTTTCTCTCAAACTTTGTGGGTAGACTTTACATTCCAAATAAAGGCTCCATACCAAATTTCAGCTCATTTGGACATGTCTACCATGAGTTAGAGGGTACTCTTCTTCTCAAACTTAAGGTTTTCTCCTCATCGCACAATCCACTTTGCTCATTCAGCATATATAAGGGGGTCTATATTTTGGTGGAATGTGACAAGTAGCTGTTGGGTCTTGGTCATGTTGGATGTGAACATTAACCATGTAGGACCTAGAATATCCACAGCTTGCTTCTTTTCCACAGCTATTATGCCAAAATCAAGACTCTATGGTCCTACTAAGAGTTGCTTTCAGAGGAGAATCCTGCAACGTACAGGGAAACAACCGTGAGAGAGTACTCTTGAGGCCTTGATGGGATCCTGCTTTCCTGCATTTCAAGCTTTGGAGCTAAGGAGTGGAGAGGTGGTAGTATGATAAAAAGGGTTTGTAAGCTTCTTAGCATTTTTATGGAAGTTGTTAATCATGATGGTTGTTCAGACTTCTTTTTTTAACAGTGTCCATGTACTTGCAGCATTCCCCAAGAAGACAAAAGTTGTGATTTACATTGTATTTGGAGCAAATGAATTCCCCAATTTTGGTATCTTATGTATTAAGTCTAGAATCCATTTGTAGATTCTACCTCCTTATTTTAGTTAAAAGTTAAATTTGTAGTTTTGATAGTTTAGAATTTATTAGCAAAATTTTTTTTTTCTCAACTATAACCAATTTTATAGAATAAATTATAGAAATTCAAATGAATTATTGTGTATGCTAACAAGTGATTTGTAAATGAATTTCATAAATCATAAAATTTTATGGAATTTAAGATATTAAAACAACTTGTCTTCTTCTGCTTCTTTGAGTTCCTCCTCTTCGTTTAATATTATGAAGTTAAGTAAAGCTGATATTGACATATATTCTAATCCAAAACAGTTGGTATAACTTTTCAAAAGCTAACCAAGAAAATTGCTTTCACTCTGTCAATGTGTCCTATTGGGTGGATTATTTATCTATGAGGTATATGGGGAACTGGGAACTTTATTGTGGAATCTACTGGTTATTTTGAATTCATTGATCAGTGCATCTGAATTATTTATAAGGTTTATGGGGAACTGGGAACTCTTATGTGGAATATCTCTATGAAGAAAAAAATCTGTGCATATAGTTAAAAAAAATAAGAAAATAAAATTGTCAATGAATTTTTGATTAGACAATATTTAAATTGTTTAAAAAATAATAAAATTTTATTATAATATAAATAAGACGTGAGAATTTTACATTGATTAAAGATAAAAAATTTATGATTTTAATATAAAAATAGATTCTCAATGGTTAATTTTTAAAATTGATTATTTTAAATTTATATCTAATTTTTACACGGTAATCGATCTAAAACCCAGTCAATAGACAACAAAACCACAAAAGAAAAATCATTCTATATTACATCAAAATCATAAAATAAACAAAAGAATAATTTTTTAGAAAAAAAAAAAACAAAAACAGAATTTGCAGAGGAAATCATACTACATCAATTGCAAAATCTGTTGCTGAAGGAAGGGAAGTCGGAGGAGGAGCCCGGGAATTAGCAGTCGAAGAAAGCCAACGAAGAAAGGTGTGGTGAGGGACGACGATGAGTCCAAGAACACAAATTAGAGCACAAAGAAGTGTTGCCAGTATCACCACAAAGTCTGAGTCCAAAGTAGCCGGTTGTTCCGTCGACTCCGGATTGGTGATGGTGGTTGTTGATGAGTTTACGACGCCAAGGAACCTGAAAGGACGAGTCATGTGAAGAGGGAGAGAGAGAGGGGTTGGGAAGTAGGTGGTGGAAGCTCTGGACCGGAGAGTTTTAAGAATCCATGGAGTGAAAGAGATATTGGCGACTGACCTAAGTCTCTCTGCTTGATTTTCTCTCTCATCTCAACCATCAAAGAGAGAATAAACAACGAATTAATTTTTTTTAATTATTTCTTTACTTCTCATTATTTCTTTAGATGTGTAACAGAATCTCCGAGAGACTCTTTGGCACTTAAGTTAAACTCCTTATAATAAATAATAAATAGTAATCCAATTAAAAACAACTCTAATAATTCTTTTTATCTTTAAAATATAAATTAAACAGTTGGTTTAACGCTTTATATTTAGAGAGTTAAACTTTATTTTTTATTTTAATTATAATTAATATTATATATTTCTATTTGTTTGTTTCTTTAAAAATATTTTTTTTTCTCTTTTCTATAAGACATTTAATTTCAATACATTAATACTTATAGAATAAGATAAAATGAATAACAAAATATAGAGAGTTCATTGAATTTGAGTAAAATTTTATACTTTTTATATTCAAATAGTAGTTGAGATGTTCTTTATTAGATAAAATATATTCTTTAAGATAAAAAGTATCAAAATTGGACCAATTTGCTAATAAAATGAAATATCTGATTTAAAAGGTAATTTTTGGGGCCTGATTAGAAAATCAAAGTTAGCAATCTTAAGGCCGCTTAATCCAAGGATGAAAAAGAGTAGCTAGAACTGAACTTAACAGTTATATTTGAGTTGGTTTATAATTGTTCTAGTCATCTTTATTGCATTTTGTCCATTCTGAAAAGGCTTAAGGTCATTTTCACCCTCATAGTTTGTATATTAGATCAAATAACTTCAAAGTTAACTTTTTGTTCCAAATTGGTGAATAAATTTACAGTTAAAGTTTAATTAAGTCCATTTAGAGTGCGTGTCATTTAAACTTGAAATTCAGAATATAAAATATTTGGAATATATATATATATATATATATATATATATATATATATATATATAATTGATAAAATAAATTAAATAATGCAGATGTTAAACCAAACAATGCTTTAAACTTCTTAAAAGATAAACATTGAACGGTTGATTTACAAATTAACTTCAAGATTTAGATCCCCTTTGCACCCCTTTACTTTCCCAAAAACCAAACAATGCTTTACACTTCTTTATTCAAGAACCAATTTCCAAAGAAAATGCTAGAATCTAAGTTCAAGATCAGAGTAATTGATTGTTCTTAGAATCTAAGCATTTTCTTTTTTCCGATTGTTTTTGTATAGTGAAATGAAAAAAGTAAAACAGTCTTGGAAAGATTTTCCTTCATTTTCCAGAGATCGAAATAGAAAATGTAAAATCAGAAAAATTGAAAATGTAAAATCAGAAAAATTTTCCTACATTTTCCTAGGATCCAAACAGAGACACACAACACAAATTGAATTCTTGATGCCAAAACTGAACTCATCGATTAAACTGAGAAACTATACTAAAAGAGGTACAAAATTTTGGCGTCCTTTTTCATCTTTTCAGAACAGTATTCAACAATGTTGCCGGAAGCCCAAGATGAATTCCTAGTTTTGGGCCATTAAAACACTCAGTTTTTTTGGGTTTTGAGAGAGAGAGAGAGAGAAAATTTGAAGGGAAAGTGAAAGAGGAGTTGTAATGATGATTGATGAATGTTGTGCTAAATCTGCAAGTGTACAAATCGTGGGCAAGTAATAGTGTGTGAGTAGAGTGTCGATTCCATATGGAAAGTATTGTCAAGTACCAAAATTATAATTACTCTATTATTTAGAATTTCAATTTAGTTGAAATTTAAAAATAAAATAAAAACAAGTATTAAGAGATAAATTCAATATATGAAAAAGAATTAGGATTTAGATTTCATCAATTGATTACCTATGATATCTTTATATTATTTAGATTGGGTTATTCTTGTT
>CATKHJ010040293.1:0-17888 GCA_949750685.1 Vernicia montana | reverse complement strand
CAATTAGTTAATTATTTTTGGAGTAAATGAGTGATTTTGTGATTTCCTTAATATCCATAAGGGTTAGAGGAAATACTCTCATTTACTTGTGAATATTTAAATACCCGCACTTTAAATACTTGCTCTTTATTTTTTCTGTCTCATAAATTATGCCATGCTCATGCATTATTTCCATCAATATCCGTCATTCATGAAATCATTTTTCAAAAAGTCAAATCAGATTTAAATGCCAAATCGAGATTATTCAAAACCAAAAACCTAGTCCCCGAGCCCAAACTTGGTTCGAAGATTAGTGATTTTATTCTTGGGTAAATTAATCAAAAGATTAATAAATTGGAGTCAAATTGGGTTTTTTCCTTAATTTTTCCATTTAAAATAAATTAGGGTGGCGACTCCCGAATCCTTTTCAAAAAATCAAAAATCAATTTTCCGAGGCGATAGCTGCTTCCAATCGTGATCACCAAAACTCGTTCCTTAACCTCCCTTAAAAATCGCTCTTGCCTTTCCTTAAAGCAATTCATTTTCCCACGAGCGAGGGGAGGGGCGTTCGGGCGAGGCCTCACACTAAGGTGCATGAATATTGATAGATTCCCTTCATAAACAATATTTTGATCACTGACACCTTCATCGTTTCATGAGGGTCTGCGATGCCTTGTTCGTACATGATCCTCAAAGTAATGGGAACAGAACAGCGATGCTTCCTCAACTAAATAGGTATTACATATTGAACCTTCCACCATTGCTTTGTTTCCAACTTTATTCTTCAGTCGACGAAGGTACCTCTCAAAAGGATACATCCAACAATACTGCACTGGACCTGCAATCCTAGCTTTATAAGGCAGGTGTACCGCCAGATGTTCATTGAGTCAAATAAGCTTAGAGGAAATATTCACTCAAGCTTACAAATTATAATAGGTATCTCTTCCTCAAGTCGGGCCATATCCTTATTCGTTAAAACCGTGGATGTCAGATCCTTGATGAAAAGACTCATTTCAGTTAATGCTTTCCAAACATTTGCTAGCAATAATTCACGAAAAGCAATGGGGATTAATCTCTGCATGAAGACATGACAGTCATGACTTTTCATACCAAATAGTTTCAGTTTTTTCATGTCGACGTATCTTCCCATGTTTGAAATATAACCATTAGGAAATCTGAGATTCTTCAACCAATCACACAAAGCTACTTTTGACGGTTTATCTAAGTTGTAACAAGCTTTTCGATATCTACCCATTACTGTATCCTTTCCCAAATCAGGACACCTGCAATACTCATTTAACTCCCATCTCAATTTCACCGTATCTTTTGTTTTCCTATCCACTTCCATCACTGTGTTGAATATGTTATCAAACACATTTTTTTTAATATGCATAACATCTAAGTTATGCCTTATTAGATTGCTTTTCCAATAAGGCAAATCCCATAATATGCTCCTTTTTCTCCATCTGCATGTCTTGCATATCGGATCGTTAATTTCATCTACACCTAACTCGGTAAAAATTTTCAGCTCCAAAGACTCTATTTGTTCTAAAATGTCAACACCGGTCTGTATCGAGGGAGCTTCTGCCGTAACTACCCTATTCTTTCTGAATGCAGTTCTATTTCTGCGAAATTAATGATCACAAAAACTTTCGATGATTGTCAAACCATGACTGTTTATGACTCTCTTTAAGTGTGAAAGCTTCAGTCAGGTCCATGCAATACGGGCAAGCTAACCTTCTGGTGGTACTCCAACTCGACAACATTGCATATGCTGGAAAATCACTAATTGTCCACATCAGAGCAACACGCATTTGAAAGTTTTGTTTTGTCGAGATATCATAAGTGGTTACACCTTCATCCCATAATTGATTCAATTCTGCTATTAGTGGCTGCAGATAAACATTCAGTTTGTCCTTTGGATTCTCAGGACCATGTACTAACACTGTTAAAAATATGTACGCATCTTCTATGCATAACCATGGTGGCAGATTGTATGGAGTTATAATAACTGGCCACAAAGAATACTGCTACCCTGATTGACCAAATGGTTGAAACCCATCTGTAGAGAGGCCTAACCTCATATTCTTACTTTCAGCTGCAAAATCAGGATGTATGTCATTAAAGTGAATCCAAGCTGGAGAATCCAACGGATGACTTATCACACCCTCTTCAATTTGATGCTCAACATGCCACCGCATTTCCTTAGCTATTGTATTCGATGCATATAACCTCTGAATTCGAGTAGTCAACGGAAAATAGTACATCTTCTTGTAAGGGGTAACTATTTTTCTCCCTCTATGTTGCCTCATGTACCGTGGATGTCCACATAACTTACAACTGGTCAAATCACTATCTTTTCTCCAATAAATCATGCATCCATTGTTACAGCAGTAGATCTTCTCAACCAGTAAACCCATAACCTTCAGAAGCTTCTTCGTTTGATAGAAATTTTCTGGCACCAAATTACCTTCAGGTGTAATCTCCTTTATAAGTCAGACCACTTCATCAAAATTTGCTTCCGACATATTGTACTCAGACTTCATATGCATCAACTGAGCAACTACTAATAACTGCGAATGATTCTCACAACCAGGATACAAGTCCTCATCCGCAGCCCTCAATATATCATAAAATCGTTGTGCCTCCGAATTCGGCATTTCATCCATTGCAGTAGGATTAAACGAAGGACTAACAACATCAAATACCATTGACTGATATGGATTTGATGGTTCAGTGTAGTCAAATGTTGGATGACTGTATGCGTTGTCATCCAAGTTGCCACTTGGTTGGGGTTGTTCCCCATGTAACATCCATTCATAGTAATCCGGTATGAATCCAAATTTATACAGATGCAATTTCACTCTTTGTTGTTCTTCGAACTTTCGGTTTTGACACATCCGTTTCTTACAAGGACATCTAATTCTATCCCCATCCATCAATTCAGGGTGACTACAGGCAACCTCAATGAATTCTCTTATACCGTCAATGAACTCAGGATTTAAATAACCTTGTACAAGTCTTTTCTCTATCCATTGACAATCCGGTCTCATCCCATTGATTTAAAATATACAACTCATTTACTAATGTTTGAATAATTTTTAAATATATTATTATCAACACCTTATAGCTTCGATATTCAAATTTAAAGGTAGGAACCTACTCATTCAGAAATGCAATGTCTTTTATTAATGGGTCAACAAATGAAGTAGTAACATGCTTTTGTAGAAATTTCGGCAGCATTTTCCCCCAGTTCTCTGATTACACAAAATTGAAATATGTGCCGACTCATACAAATAACCAATCTGTGTAGGTCATTACATGAAGCAGCACATATTACAATATGCAAACGGAGAACAATGAGAAGGAAATGAAACCAAAATTTAATTAAAAGCATGAATTAAATCTACTAATTTCATTTGTTAATTCGGATCCGAGACTTCCATTTCCGAACTGTCCACTTAGGACAGTTTAGTGAATTCTCGCTATCCGGCGAGAAAGATACTGAACGAGTTTCTACGACTAAAATAAATTACCTATTGTAGTGTGGATTTAGAGTTTAAGTATAGTTATGATTTTATAATTTGTTATTCTATGTGATTTTATAAGTTTAGTGATTCACGTTTCGATTATATATAATCTAATACTACCGAAATTTCGAGAGCATCTCTCCTAATACTAGACCTAAACTCCTTGTGAAACGGGTCCATATTCCTATAGAAAACACACTTCTACTATAGAAATAGAGTCACGCCACCAAACTTCAAATTTTTGTCCGACCCTACACATCACAACACAATTATCATATATTCATAAATACATATTTTGTATTGCAATTTTTAAATTTTTATAATTTCATATATATATATATATATATATATACAGAAACAATCAAACATAAAAAATTGAACACATAAACGAAAAAAAAAATTGAAAATATTGAAACAAAGAAGGAACCCATTACTTGAAGATGATGGAGCCCTTGAAAATATTGAAACAAAGAAGGAACCCATTACTTGAAGATGATGGAGCCCTTTCTTTCTTGCTCCTTCTTCTTCTTTCTTTCCTTGAAAAAACCCCGAAACTTTTTATTTCTTTTTCTTTGTTGCGCACAACGTACCAGATCATAAATTGGGAGGGCGAGAAAGAGAGAGATATCTCAATGAACGGAAGGGAAGGGAGTGAGAGAGAGGTGGGGATTGAGAGGTAGAGATCGGGAGGGAGAGTTAGGGATGATGAATTTTAGGAATTTTGTTTCGCAGAGAGGGAAGGGAGAAGAGAACTAGGTTTTATAATGTCTGTAGGTTTAGCGACGGATTAGAGACGGAATAGCAACGGAATAACCAGTTTTAAATAAAACAATGCGTTTCAATTTCACTTGTCAAAAATAGCGACGGATTATATTAATAACAGATTAATCCGTCGCTAAATTTTCAAAAATTGTCACTAAAACTGGCGCCAAACTTAGCGACGGATTAATCCGTCGTTAATTTCCGTCGCAAATCCTTCGCTAATTATTTTACAATTTTAGTATACTTATCCGTCTCTATTCCATTGCTAATAGCGACGAATTAAATTAATCACTAAAAATATGTCGCTAATTTGATGAATTCTAGTAGTATATGATGTGTCATTTTTTTTGCTGACGTGACACCTAACTGGTAAGAGGAGTCAACATAAATATCTGATATGGCATGCCACATCAGCCTCTCAGGCTTGGATTTCGGCCAATGACCTCCATATGAAAAAAAATTGAAACTTTAGGTACTTTTCAAAAAAAAAAAATTTGTGATCACATTGAAAAAATACTAAAATTTAGTGATTTTTATACTATTTACCCCTTCCTTTTATATATATCTATATATAAACTTAAAAAGACAAATATAAAGGAAAAAATAAATTTTAATAACGTATAAGTTTTTATTTTATTTTTTTTAACTAAAGATAGAGATTATATTTTATTGAAAAAAATCCAATATTATCATAAGTCTATGTTACAAAACTTATCATCTCACCTCACTAATAGAAGTTTTTTTTTTTCCATAAAATATTATATACAATACAAATTACAAATGTTAAACATCAATTTCAGACAAATATTACAATTCAATACCAACAAGAAACAAAGTCAGACAAATCAAATTTCTTACTATAATACATAACCATGAGATTTGAATTTGAGACTAAACCTCAACCTTAACCAATTATATTTGACATAATTGAGTCACTAGTGGAAGTTGACTCGATGGTGCAAGAACTATGGTTAGTTGCATTTTGAGACAATTAGATGTCTTATTGATACGGTGGGGTCAGCTTATTGATACGGTGGGGTCAGCTGTATGGTTGATAAGCTGCAGAAATATATATTTTAGCCAATTTCTTTTTCTCTTTTTTTTTAAAGACTGCGTTGATCTTTGGTGGAATCAAAGAAACATATGAGTCACGTGCTAAATAACAAGGTTTTCTGACGTTAAAAATAAAAAATTACTGTTCAAAAATTCAATTAAAATTGAACTTAAATTGAATTTTAATTAAATTAAATATATAATAAATATTATATATAATATATTATAATTAATATTACCTATTAAAAATTATGATAAATAAAAATATATACAAATAAAATAAATAAATAAAGTAATTATTAATTAACAAATTTATTAAATAATATTTGAAATAAAATTTCAAATCATAATATTTATATTAATAAGAATTATGTTGTTTGGTAATATATATATATATATATAGTGTTATTAATTTAATAGCTTTAAGGTATTCAATTTAATGGATGTAATTTGTTTTAAAAAAAATAATAAATATAATTTGTCAAATTATAAGGAGATTAATAATTAAATTATTTTTTCTTAAAAAAAATAATTTAATTATTTCATCATAATTAAATATATAGTTTGAGAAAAAAATCACAAAAAACATTATTTGGTGTAGTGGAAAGTATATTAAAATATCTACTGGAGGTCTAGTGCTTGATTCCTAAGGCTTACAACTAAGCATTTAATTTTTTAAATACACTTGAAAAATCAAATCGGTAAGCATATTTGAACCGTGACCGGATTCACGGGTTATCCGACCGATTCAAAAGGTTTATATGATTTTCAGTAAAAAAAAATTTATTATTTAGATCAAATTAGCTAGTGGTCCGATTCACATATTTTCAATATATTTTAAAAATTTTCAATTTGATTTAGTCTCAAATTTTGGTAAATTTTAATTATTTCAATTCGGTTGAATTTTGATGTTAAAAAATCAAAATAATCAAATAGGACGGAATCTCTATATTTAATTTATAAGATTTTTTAATTGAAACTTTATTTAATTTATTAAATAAATATTATCAAATAATATAAAAATATAAAATATTACAAATTTTAATTGCAAGTATTGAATTACATGACCAAACATCACCTTTAACTATAAAACTAAATAAGAAAATCTTTTCTTCATCATGTTTGAAAATTCTATGAACATCAACTAGTAGCTGCATTATCAAAAGGAAAAAAAAAATCAAAATTAATTAATTTAGCTATACAAATTGAAATTTAATTCAAATACCATAAGTCAAGTTAAAAATTATCTGAAAAACCCATCTATGAAAATGGTCTTAAAGCAAGTGATATAATTCTTGGAGGGCGTAAATAGTATTTAATTATTTAACAAAGAACAAGAAATTAATGAAAGTTGGATAATTAATTAATTTAATGATAATAACATGTTTCTCTTTACCAAACTTTCATTTTGATTTCTTGTTTTGTTTTATTCATTAATGTACTTTTCGGTATTATTATAAGTTATAACTAACCTTCAATTTCTACATTATAAATATCTCTTATATATATATATATATATAGTGTATTAAGATTGATAGGTCACAACTGATTCTCTCTTTCTGCATATAATCTGATAAAAATGGCAACTGAAAGAGCAAAGCAGAAAATTTTGGGCAATTATTCAAGAAATGGGTTTTTTAGTATAATTTGTTTGCAATTATTTCTTGCATTGGCTTTTGCTTACATTGCTGCTTCAAAAACAGTTGTGACTACTCTGCCTGGGTTTGAGGGTGACCTTCCCTTTTATCTTGAAACTGGGTGAGTTCCCACTTACCACACTTCATTTATTATTTTTTTTCTTTTTTATTTAATGATAGAGTTTCAAAATTCTTAAATATTAGGGTTTTTTTTTTTTTGAAAAAAAAAATTGATTTCAACTGGAATTCAAATTTATAATTTCAAAATCTTGAAAACGATTCAAATACCATTAAATTAAAAATTCAATAGTCTTATAATTGAGACAATAATTCAGCAAGCGAGTGTCTATCTCGTAATACATGAAGTTAGAAATTCAAATAATCTGTTTTTAAGAATTTTTTATACAAAAAATAACTTATCAGTCTTAAGTATTAGCTTTGAAATTAGGTGATAAAAATGGAGCTACTAATTTGATATTTTAATTTTTTAATTTGGTATGTTATGATTTATCCCATATTTCAAAATTGTTATTTTTCAAAATTTTGATATGTTGAAATTCCTAATACTATTTTTTTTTTCCCTTAAAAAATAAAAATATTGTAAATGTAGGTATATTGGAGTGGGTGAATCCAATGAGTCGCAGCTATTTTACTATTTTGTAGAGTCTCAAAGGAGCCCTGCATTAGACCCTCTCATGCTTTGGCTTACTGGTGGTCCTGGTTGCTCTGTTCTCTCTGCTTTCTTCTATGAGAGTGGTAATTAACCTTAATTATTATTATTACTCTTAATAAATTTAATTATTATTTGATGCCATCAAAATATATTTTAATTTAAATTTTTGCAATTTTGAGTATAATTCCATCATTTTTAGCCCTTGATTTTATATCAGGTCTAATAAAAAAATAATTATTATTATTTATTATTATAATTTTTTAATTTTTTAATCTTATCTACCTTTCCTGTCCATTTGCAGGTCCAGTAGCTTTTGATTATTCAAATTATAATGGAAGCTTGCCATCTCTTCACTTGAACCCCTATGCATGGACACAGGTGCATATTATATTATACTACATTATATAGTTTAATTAATTAATTAACTAATAATATGGGAATTTTTGTAGGGGATAAACATAATATATGTAGATGCACCCATTGGTACTGGATTCTCCTACTCAACAACCCAAGAAAATTACTATGTTGATGACATTAAATCTGCAGCCCAGACCTATCAGTTTTTACAAAAGGTATTTCCAATTGCCAATAAATATTCTACCACTCTTCTCTTATAGAAATTTCCCATTTTTAATGTGTATCGATATCAGGTGCACTGAATAATTTCTCATTTGATAGAATTTAATATAAATATAACTAATTTCAAATAATTACGTATAAAAATTTAATGTACTAATGAGTTTTGATTAAGTAATATTTATTTTTTTTAGAATTATTAAATTATAAATTGGAACACTATGTTGAGAGCTAAATTTATAAAAAATAAAAAATGAAAAACAAAAATTTTATGGGTAGATACAAATTGTTAAGGAATTTATTACTTTAAGTTGAATTTTGGAGAAGTGAGACTATTCATAATTATAAAAGCTAATAGACAAATACATTTTCTATGCTATTTGATTGACAAAAATATATATATAAACAGGATAATTAATTTGATTCATATTTTTATGCAGTGGTTACTTGATCATCCTCAATATCTCACAAATCAACTATTCATTGGTGGTGATTCCTATTCAGGCATACCCCTTCCAATTATAGTTCAAAACATACTTGATGGTAACTCCAAATAATTTTCTTTCTTTATAGTCAATTAAATCCAAATCTTATTTCATTAATAATCTATAAATCTATTATCAATTGTAGGTAATGAAGCTGGAGTATCACCTACAATGAATCTAAAAGTAATGTATATCTTATGGATTTAACAAGTTATAACAAAATTATTTTTACCGTACTTTTATTTTAGGAAAAAGTATAAAAAAAAATACTATATATGATTATGACCCTTTTTACTTTGAAATATGTGATTTTTTTTTTTTTAACAAAATAAAATTTTACGTTTTTACCATTAACACTTTAGAGTATACATTTTAACATCGTCAAATATTATTGACGTGACATCTACATGATATAAGACTGTTGATGTAGCGTCCACATGAATTTTACAATCATATATTATGTGGGTGCCATATCAGTAATCTTATGCTACAGAGACGTCACATCAATAATTTTTAATGCCACGTAAGCGTCACAATATACTCTAACAGCGTTAAAATTATAAATCTTAAAGTATTAACAATGAAAATCTCAGATTTTATTTTGTTAAAAATTTTCACTTATTTCAAAGTGAAAATGTTTGCATCCACGTAATTTTTTTTACATTTTATTCAAATGGATAGAGATATTTTCTGATAAATTTAAGTGTCATTTTTTTTTTAATATTTAATAAACCTTTGATGAGTTGAACAAATTTAATTACTATTATTATTATTATTTTTAAAACAGGGATATGTTCTTGGGAACCCAAAAACAGATTCATTTATTGATGATAATTCAAGAGTACCATTTGCTCACAGATTGACACTCATTTCAGATGAACTCTATAAGGTTACTACTCCATTACTCATAATTTTTATAATTTGTTAAACATTCTTCTAGTTGATATGGAAATTTTGATATTATCAATTAAATTTAATTAGACTTGACTGATTAATAAAAAAAATAAAATTTTAATATATTTTATTATTAAATTGAATTTGGAAAAAATATTAGACCTAATTGGTCAATCAAACTTTAAGTCTAAAATAAAAATCTTGATCTAAATTGATGTAAACTCGATCTGACTCGGCCCATGATCAGCTCTATGATAATAAATATGTAAGCATTAATTGCAATATTTGTTATTATTTATTGAAAAATCTTGAAATGCATTAAACTTTATTCGCAGTCTACAAAAGAAGATTGCGGGGGAGATTATGTAAATATAAACGCAAGCAATACAGATTGTGTTTCAGATATCAACACTATTGATGAGGTTAGATAAATAATTAATTATATAGTAATTATTAATTATTATTTAGTAAATATTGAGATTAAGTAATTAATCTTTTTTGAAATATATTAATTAATTTACAGTTGATTCTTCAAATAAATCTGATGCAAGTTCTTGAACCAATTTGCCAAACTGCAACTCCAAAATCAAGAAAAGGACTGAGACAAATCCAAGGAAGAAGATCACTTAATGAGGATGATCTTGAAAATATTTCCATTTCTCCGCTTAATAGTGCATATTGGTGTCGGGTATTTATAATTCTTAAATTCTTGCTTTCTTTCATTTTCTAGGAAAATTTTCTTTTCTGTTTCTTTTCTTAATTTGTGTTTATAGAGTAATAAGTATTGGTTTTGTTCCTTTTAGGAATATAACTATGTGCTCTCTGGTGTTTGGGCTAATCATAAAAGTGTTCGAGATGCTCTTCAAGTTCGAGAGGTATATAAATTAATATATTTAATTGAAATATAAAAATTTATTTATAAATAATATTACTTGTTTTAGTTACGTTAAATTTTAATGTGAAATAATTAGTTTTTATTTTATAAATTTAATTAATTGAGTTGTTAATTTAAAATTAATGACAATTTGTCAAATATGTTTGACTATTAACTGAAATCATAAAACTGAATGAAAATTATTTATATTAAATATGAAAATGTATAATTTAAAATAATATTTATAAAATTTCGTAGAATTCATTTATACTAAGTGATGTACAATTAAAACTTATTTAGAACAAAAGAATTTTGAAAATTTTGAATTCAATTATAAAATTTATTTGCAAATAATAATTTCATTAATTATCATTTGATTCTGAAACATATCAATTGTTTAACTATAAACAGAACACAACTGGAGTTTGGAAGAGGTGCAATGCTACCTTAGCCTATACAAAGAGTGTATTAAGTACAGTTGATTATCATAGAAATCTCAGCCAGCAAAGCCTTCGAGCTCTTATTTATAGGTGATAATATCCCTAATAACTCTGTTATTTATATATATATATATATATATATATATATATATATATATATTAATAGGTATTTTTTATGGTTACTTTGTTTTTAACAAAGTAAATCTACTTCATTTTACTTTACGAAAAAAATGATTATTTTACAAAAAAATTACAATTTTCTTATATTTTTCGTAAATTAAATTATTTTTTCGTAATTCTTTTTAATTGAAAAAAAAATTTTAATTTTACGAAAATATGACTTAATTTGTATAAAATAATAACTTTATGAAAAAAATTTTAAACTAATAAAAAAAATAATTTTATTAATTAAGTTTACGAAATTAACTTTATAAAATTAATAAAATGAAGTAGAAAAATAATTTTGATAATTAACTTTATGAAATTAATGAAATAATTTCATTAATTAACTTTATGAAATTAACATAATAATTTTATTAATTAATTTACGAAATGAATGAAATTAACTTTATAAAATTAATGAAATTAACGAAATGAAATAAAATTAATGATTTTCTTTTTCGTTAATTTAAAATTTTATTTTTAAAGTTATTGTTTTGCACAAAATCATTAATTAACTTCATGAAATTAACATAATAGTTTTATTAATTAATTTTACGAAATGAATGAAATTAACTTTATAAAATTAATGAAATTAATGAAATGAAATAAATTAATGATTTTCTTTTTCGTTAATTTAGAGATTTATTTTTAAAGTTATTGTTTTGCACAAAATAAGTCATATTTTCATAAAATTAAATTTTTTCGCAATAAAAAAGAATTACGAAAAAATATAAGAGAATTGTGATTTTTCGTAAGAGAGCTATTTTTTTCGTAATTACAATTTTTTTTTGTTAATTTATGATTTTTTTCGTAAAGTTATTGTTTTATACAAAATAAGTTATATTTTCATAAAATTAAAACTTTTTTCGCAATGAAGAAGAATTACGAAAAAATAATTTAATTTATGAAAAAATATAAAAAAAATTGTGATTTTTCGTAAAAAAGTTTTTTTTTTTCGTAATGGTTAATAAAACAAAGTAAGTTTACTTTATTAAAAATAAAGTAATCATAGAAAACACCTATTTTAATAATCACCCCCTAAAATCACTAAATTTTGGTATTTTTTTTAATGTGGTTACTAAAGAAAATTTTTTTAATAGGTAAATATCTAAACTTTTTTTTTTTTTCAATCAAAAGTCACTGGCTAAATTTATATCAAAATTCCACTGGAGTGGGTGACGTGTCATGCCAGCACACTATTTCGAATCCATATTAGATGAATTTTAGTTATCACATTAGAAAAACTCTCAAAGTTTAGTAATTTTTGAGTCATTTATATTTTTTACCTTTTGAATCTTTTGATTATTTTTTTATTCAAAATGTATTTTTTAATTAAAAATATTTTTAATTATTTTCATTAATATTCTTTTAATTATTTTTTTATAAAAATATTCTTTTAATTTTTTAAGTGAAAATATTTTTTTAATTTAAACTTTATTTAATTTTCATAAATTCAAATAATAAAATTTTCCTAAAAATTTATATATGAATTCAAAACCATTGATTACTTTTTTTCATTCAAAATATTTCTTTTATTTATATTTAAGTGAAAATATTCTTTTAATTTAAACTTTAGAAAGAAAATGAACAATTATTTTGCTACATTAAAATTTAAATAAGTTGTTTATTATTTTGAATATAAAACTATCAAATAAATCTTAAATTTTAATCATTAAATTATTGCCTTCTATACAAAAATTTATATAAAATTTTTAGGTTATCTAATAGATCTAATAGTAATTAATTTATTATAACAATATTTTATAATTAGTAACTTACTAAATTAGAAAAATGTTTTTACTTAAAAAAAATTAAAAGAATGTTTTGAAAGAAAAAAAAGTAACAAATGATTTTGGATTCATAAATTGATTTTTAAGAAAAAATTATTGTTTGAATTTATGAAAATTAAATAAAATTTAAATTAGAAATTTTTTTTTTATTTAAAAGAATTTTTTGATGAAAAAATAAAAAATAATTAAAAGAATATTTTAATGAAAAAATTAAAAGAATATTTTGAATGAAAAAAAATTAAAAGGTAAAAAATATAAATGATTTCAAAAATTACTAAACTTTAAGAGTTTTTCTAATGTGGTCACTAAAATTCAATTGACGTAAATCTAAAGTGGCGTGCTGAGTCAAATAATTGAGGTAATGTATTATGTCATGTCACTCATTCTAGTGGAGTTTTGGCCAGAAATTTTTAAGTGACCTCTTATTGAAAAAAAAAAAAAAAAAAATTAGGTATTCACTTGCAAATTTTTTTTTTTTAGTGATTACAATAAAAAAAAAACTCCAAAATTTAGTATTTTTAAGATTATTTACCTGATCCAACTAATATTATAGGTTATACAACAAAACGGTAATTGAACATTTCTCATTATCCTTTGACAAAAAAAAAAAAAAAACATTTCTCATTATCAATATCTTTATTATTATTATTATTATTATTTAATACGGTCACTAATCCCATTTTTAATTTTTTGCAGTGGTGATCATGACTTGTCTGTAACTCATATAGGCACACAAAACTGGATTCATTTGCTAAATTTAACCACTAATGAATATTGGCGGCCATGGTTTGTTGATGGTCAAGTTGCTGGGTAGGTTTTACATCTTAATTTTCTATCTATTGGAATCAAAATTTTTTAATATTTATTTTGATTTAAATAATTAATCATTTGAAATGATTTTGAGTATTTAAAATTTGTCATCATATCTATTTTTTATAATTTTACACTTGAAATTTAAATCTAAATTCATAATAATTTCAAATGATTACTTATTCAAATAAATCCATAAATTTGCTTTCTGTATCTTGAAAATGACCAAGAATACTAAATCCACATAACCCTTTCTTTTCTTTCTCATGCAGTTATACAGAGAAATACTTAAATGGTGACTATACTTTGATATACTCTACTGTTAAGGTGAGGAAAATCCCTTAATTGAAGTTAGTAACTCACTTATTTAGTTGTGGATATTAAAATCTTTTTTTTTTTTTAAATGTAATTTATTAATGAGTCCAATAATACTAAAATCATTTTTAAAGTTAAAAAATTATGAGTTTGAACTTAATCAGAATCTAATTACTAAAAATAAATATGAGTTTTGAAAAATTTCAACTTGATTTGTTTCTCTTGTTAAATCCGATATAAATTTTTCTTATTTTCAAATGAAAAACATAAATATTCAATAAGATCTATTTTTTGTTTCCATGAATATTATCGGAATCACAAGTCATAACATATTTGTTTATTGTGGTTTGTGCAGGGTGGTGGTCATGTAGCTCCAGAGTACAAGCCAAAGGAATGTTATGCCATGATTGATCGTTTCTTTGCCTACTTCCCTCTCTAACTAATGGGGGAAAATAACAACAGTTATGGGTTTTTCTAAGCATAATTTGGTTGTATTAGCCACTATTATGAGGACAGTGTGTATTCAAAATTCATAACTTAAATTGAGGTATATTAGGTATGTTTTCATATCCGGCCTGGATTTAAAATCAGTAAGGATAGAAGATCACGGATTAAAGATTCAACCGAAATCGAACCAAAATCGAATCATAATTAAATTAAATATATAATAAATATTATATACAATATATTATAATAAATATTATCTATTAAAAATCAAATAAAATAAAAATATATCCAAATAAAATAAATAAATTAAGTAAATATTAGTTAACAAATTTATTAAATAATATTTGATGATATTAATTTTTTATTTTAATGATATATAATTATTTTGTGGAGAAAGTTATTAACAACAATGATTAAGAGTGAAATATTTAATTCAAAAGTTGTTGGTTTGAAAATCAGATGTGGTTCCAATTTTATATGAAAATCAGATGTGGTTCCAATTTTATATTTTAAAATAAAAAAAATCATAATTTTAAATACTAAAAAATATTAAATTTCAAAACTTAAAAGTAAAAAAAAAAATGAATTTTCAGTATTTTTCAAAGGAAATAATAATATACAAACCATTGTATAATATAAAAACGGGATAATTACAAATTTAATATCTCAACTTGTCAATATCTGATAATTGAGTGTCTTAATTTTTAAAAATATCAATTCAGTGTGTGATCTGTAAAAAACTCACAATTGAGTGTTATTATAAAACTTCTTCCTTTTAAACATCATAAAATTTCTCAATTTCCTAAATACACAAAAATCCCAAAAAAAATTACAACCATCAAATCCTAAAATTAAATCTAAGTAGATCCCATATCAAATACTAAAATCACTAAATAACAAGAATCTCATTTCAAAATTCAAAATTCCAAATTTAAACCTACAAAAAATAAAAAAATTAAAAACAAAAATTTTACTAAAACTCAATTAAATGCATGCTAATCAAAACCAACCAACAAAAAAAAAAAAAAAAAAACCCAAAAATCTTTTAAATTTTAAAACTATATCAAAACCAACCACATCTGCTTCCCTTTCAAAGAATTTACCCATTTCAAAAACAGAGAAAATTAAAATTTTGTGATGCCATTAGTTGCCGTCTACTCTAGTTGGCCAAATCTGTTGACGTCATTTATTGCAGTTTCAACTCTTCCAGTGATCATTAAAGCACCAAGTAAGCTTTTATATTTTTTCTTGATTTTCATTTTTTATTATTATTTTTTTTCTTTTTAAATGATATGCATTTAATTGATATTTTTGAAAATTGAAACACTCAATTATCTTAATAAATTAGAAACATTACATTTGTAATTATTCCGTATAAATCATTGTTGTTATAACATAATAATATATCAAATGTACAAAGAATCAGATTCGCGTTCAAGCCACATGCCCGTGGCCCTTGCACATCTGCCACTGTCGTTCAAGTTAAATTACCTAGATCTGCTGCTGCCGTTCAAGCCACAATCTCCGATCGAGAAAGTCCACTGCCATTCAAGTCACTATTGGTTCACTGTCGAAGCTCACCAACGTCAACGTCAACGTCAATGGCCATCATGGTCTCGCGCTTCCCTTGACTGAAACTCCATCGTCGGTCCTCGCAGGCTCCATCGTTGGCCCTTGCAAGCTCGCCGTTGAGCCTCAATCCTTGGGTCACAGCCCTTATTCTCGTGCTCTGCTTGCAAGCAAGTTAATTTTTTTTTAATTGAGGAATGGCTTATCCGTTGAACTGCTCCGAGTCAATTGGTTCACCGATCATCCGACTGGTATGAATTCCAACCGATTTTATTATAATCAGGTAATTCAACTGGACCAGATCGGAAATAGGATCAATTTCTGGTTAAATCGATCTGCCCAACCGGTCCAATCCTGCTCTAACAACAATATTAATAATTAAAAAACAGTGACATGGATAGTAACATCTAATGTATATCCAGTTTTCATACACTTAATAAAAAATTTACATAATACAAAAAATGTGTCATTTTAAAGTCAAATTTTTATTTTTTTTTAATAAAAAGACACTCACACCCAAATTTATTTTATGTATTTTTATTATATTGATTAAATGTATGCATTCGGTTTAGGTAAATATTTTCCCTAAACAATGAATCCCAAAATTAAAAATGAATAGGGAGAAGTGGTAACTAATAAGTTTTGGTCTAATGAAATTGAAGTCGTTTGAAAGACTATGAATTCTTAAGTTTGAGATCTATTCCGAGCCTAAATAATTAAAAATAAAAAAATGGAGAGTAGTAGTTTGACATTTCAATTATCGAATATCTCACCCCGAACTTTTAGTTGATATTCAATTATGTTCAAAATTAACTTTTAGATCAATTTATGACAAAAAAAAATTTGATTTAAAATCAATTTAAACCAATTTGTTTAAAAATAATAAAAAATAGTTTTATATTTTAATTAATAAAAATATTGAAAAGTCAAAAATTAAAGAACAATATTTATTTGTTCTTTTATAAATATATATAGATATGAGGCTTAGGCATTCTACATAAATAGTATAATGTGTATGTGAGATATAAAATTAGCGTGTCTCTTTAAAATTATTATAGATTTGAGGTGTGTACGTGTCGTTTCCCTATTCGTATGTGTATATTTTTATACATTTCAAAAAAATATATATATATGTGTATTGCATGTGCGGTGTGTGCGTCTCATATTCACGGATGTTTATTCTCCTATTGTCACGACCCGATTTCCTTCGAGCCGCGACGATCCTAGGGCATGGGTAGGTTTAAGGCCACCGAAAACCCGTAGGAATCTCATTGATCAATCAATCATCTATATCCATATTATACATTCTCCCAAGATCAGAACCAAACAACTATGCCAATCCATTCCCATCAATATCATTCATAATTCAAATGAATTGTCATCTTACAATTGGTTAATGTTATAAAGCCCACAATACTATTTCTTTACATATACCATTCAATACATTACCATAAAGCATCTATATTTGAATAATCATCTATACAAAAAGAATTAATAGATAATGAGCTATTACATTAATCACTTGAGTTTCCGAGGAGTGGAGAAGAAGAATGCCTCGGGAACTTAACCGATAAATCAAGCTCACCTGTAAAAATATAGAATCGATAATGAGATAAGGCAGTGAGTAAAGATTATACTACTATAACCTGTGTAGCTTGGTGATTCAAGGTCGGTCTACAATAACGGTTAACAATCTATATCCATCAATAACAATAACAATCGGTTCAATGATAGTAATAAACAATAGGTTCGGTATCAATCAATATTCGGTTCAATTTCAATATCCAATTGTTTCAATAATATCAATCGATCGGTGACAATATCAATAACATATCATGTATAGTAGAATCAATTAATACGGTACAATATCAAGTAACTATGTCTTAACGTTC
>CATKHJ010040261.1:0-28688 GCA_949750685.1 Vernicia montana | reverse complement strand
ATGGATCAATAATCATGGTTTCAATTCAATATCAAGAAGAATTAACAATTGGGTTTATGTATATAATAATTGGAATATCTCAAGGATAGTTCAAATAACAATTATCAATAAACAATTCGGTGGTCATGAAAGAATTAGGCATTTATGCCTTAAGGTTCAAACACAACCATAGCAGTATAATAATCACTCACTTTAATCAATGCAATATCCAAAATAGCTTGCAATCAACCTCTAATGTAAGCAAATGTGATGGTCACATCCTACATCATCATCTCTTCTTGAGTCTCTATGAGAATCTATAGAAAATAACAATAATTCAATAATCGATTCACATAATTTCTCTATTGGAACCTATTAGACCTTGGACCAATGTTTAATCCCCTTCAATTATACTCCATATTGATCATATATGTCAATTTAGCATGCCAATGATTGAAATAAAAATATGCTGAATTTGGTCATGTATAAATGGTACGCCTTGAGAGTACGGGCGTACCTTTACCCGTATCAATTAGAAAATTTTACAGAATAAATGGTACGTCCAGAGGTATGGGCGTACCCTTGCCTGTATCAATTAGAAAATCTTACAGAATGAATGGTACGCCCAAAGGTACGGGCGTACCCTTGCCTGTATCATGTTCTGGGTAGAATTTTAGGTAAAATCCTCAAATGGTTAGGGAAAAAAGACCCACATTCTCACACCCAAGACTAAATCCATATAAATCAACTTCTATATCATGCAATAGACCTATAATTTAACTCCTCTCATCAATCAAAACATAGAATCAACAAAGGATTCTAAAAATCCATTTGATCAAACCTATTATCATAAAAAATGAGAAAGTTTGAAATCCTCTTTTGAAATCTATTCTCATACTCTCAATACTCATAAATCACACTTACAACTCATCATCTATTAGCAATTTCTCAAAGAAATTCCCTTTGTAGAAACCCATTTGGGTAAACCAAAAGAAAGAGAAGAAGGAGAAGAATCTCATGGTAAACAAGCATACAACACAAGATCTAAATGAAGAAAATGATTTAAATGTTTACCTTTGAAGCTTTCTCTTGATGATGATTTGCTCAAATTAATTAAAGAAGATGAAAGAAGAAAAGAAGAAAAGAAGAAGAAGATGAAGAAGAGAGCTTTAGTTCTTGAGAGTTTTTGAGAGAAATGAGAAAGAAGATAGCAAATGGTGTTTTGTTTAAGTTCAAATGAACAGAATAGATAGTGTATAGGTTCAATGAACCTTGCATCAACTAATATAAAAATATGGTGTTAGTCAAAAGTAGGACCCACTTTCAACTAACCCAATTTCTAAGTCAAATTATCCATCCCAATCAATCTAATACATCCATATATATGTATATATGAACACTTGTAATTCATTCACATATCATAGTAGAAGTCTATACATGAACATTTGGGGTATTACATTCTCCCCTCCTTATAGAAAATTCGTCCTCGAATTTACATATACATATCATATACAGAATTACATGGAAAATAAGTGAGGATACTTGAGTAGCATACTTTGCTAACTCTCCCAAGTACATTCATCTAAACTATGATATTTCCATTGAACTTTTACCATTACAATTTCTTTATTCCTTAATTTCTTTACTATTCTTCTCCATATGCTAAGTGAGACATTGGGTCAACTTGTTCCACTATTGGGATAGAAATAGCCTGTATCATATCTCTCTCTATCCTTATTTGAATTTTAAAGATTTAACATATCAAAAGGACAATATATTCCCATTATTCCTTTAACATTAATCTCTTATTTTTATCCAGTAGCTTTTGAGATCATTACTTTCTTGTGCATAATGCTTTACAAGTAATCATTCAAATATAGGAATGATAGCTATTATCATGGTTATACTTAACCAAAGCGATTACTGGCTTTTATTTCTTTTAAAATTTTTGACTTCTTATTCATAGTGTGCTCCTTCTAAAGTTTGAATAATCCTTTCACTTTATCTGTTGCCGAACTATGTATTTGTCAGAAATATTATTATCTTCATTTACTCTTTCCTTATTTTCTATAAACTTCTCATATCGTACTATTCTCCTTCTCAGAAGTTATATGTTACAAGATATAAATCACTTTATTGAGACATATGCAAAGGTGGAAATATTCTTAATACCCTTGTCTTTTTGAACTATTTGAGGGTCTTAACTATAATCATTTCCTTAGGGTCAACTTATTCATATGAGAGTATACTATTGCCTGTTGAAAAGACAGGTCATGACTTGCTTTTCCTCTGCTCATTTCTGAATGAAATTCAATTTTCTCTGACGCATGCAAATGAACAGTCTTCGCTTTGGGTAGAGAAGTTAACTGTAGTTACACAGCCAGTTACATCTATTGTATCTATCTCACAGTCATGATAGACTGCTCCTTTCAGAGCAATCAATTTTCTAGAGAAAGTATTTTGTCGTGTACCCATTTATTCTCTTAGAGAAAGTCGATCAAATCGCTATAAATTGAGGAGGAACGTTTCAACAACATCACAACCAAATTTCTTACTTCTTTTCAAAGTTTTAAGAATTCATCTTACTTTTTCAACTAGCTCTTTACTTTATTCCCTTCAGTTTCATGGCATTTTTTGCATCGTCTTCTTCTGGACGTAATCCTTTTCTCTATAATGGCCTTACTCCTGAACTCCGAGCCAACATTACTTAGAGAACTCTGCATGACTTAGCCATTAAACAAATCTTTAAATATCAGTCTCTCCTCAATCGAAAACATGGACCTCGATTTATTCGAGAGCTAGTAATTCATCCTGAGTATCCTTTCCTTAGGATTTACACTTTCATGGACTTCACCATGGATTCATTTTGGTAGTGGCCAAAAGAATTTCTTTGTTTCCTGTGGTATTTTCTTCACCTTTATCACATTGCTTTGGAAGTTCAGCCTTTTTATTTCCTCAAGTACATTACTCATTTGCAGGGTAATAGTAGAGCTAATCCTCATCTAGTCACTTTCTTACAATGGTTCAAACCTCTTGAACAATGGGAGGACTTTCTCTTTTCAAAAATCAGAGGTATGAGTCGGACAACAATTCCAATTCTCTGATCTATAGTGGTTTTCCACCACCCTTATACAGCTATGAATGATCACAGTTCAGAAACTCAACTGACTGTGTGTCCTCAAATCTTTGTTTACAAATCTTATTCCTTCTCGCTTTGTAAGGATTTATTTGACCATCATGGTGAGTTTACTAGTTTTGAACACTTCATGTGTGGTAAAAACAATGTTACTCCACGTGAGTTGTGGCCTCCTTAAGAAGCTGATGCCCCTTGGTGGGCATTTCCTGCCGATTATTGTAAGAAGATCCATGCCGATAAGAAAATTTAGGAGGAAAATCATCTCGAGGGTTTTCGTCCAAGGGATGAATTCCAAACTATGATGTTAACTGATGATAAGTTCAATCCTTCTTATCACCTCTGGACTCATCTTGTGGGTGACTCCTATGATCCTTATAACTTTGATGAAGCAATTGATCAAGGCCTCTATGACGATGATGAAGTGATGAACTTATCTCCATCGCACGAGCCTATCAAGAAGTAGTAGTCTTAAATTGTGAGGTCTCGCCCGAACACCCCTCCCCTCACTCGGGAAATATGAATGCCTTAAGAAAAGGTGAGAGCGATTTTTAAGGGAGGTTAAGGTACGAGTTTTAGTGCTCACGATTGGAAGCGGCTATCGCCTTGAAAAATTAATTTGATTTTTTGAAAAGGATTCAGGAGTCGCCACCCTAATTTATTTATGAGAAAAATTAAGGAAAAACCATTTTTGACTCCAATTTATTAATCTTAGATTAATTTACCCAAGTATAAAATCACTAATCTTCGAATTAGGTTGAGTTTGGGGATTAGGTTTTTGGTTAAATAATCTCGATTTGGCTTTTTTAAATTTAATTTGACTTTTGAAAATTCATTTCATGAATGACAAGTATTTAATAACAATTTATAATGCATGAGCATGGCATAATTATGAAACAGATGAAAAAATAAAAAAAAAACAGTAATTTAAACATTCACAAGTAAAGGAAAGTATTTCTTATAACCCTTATGGGTACTAGGGAAATCACAAAATCACTCATTTACTCCAAAATAATTGAATAATTAATTGTTTTAATTGAAATTTACAAGGAAAACATAAATTTACATTTTTACATGAAAAATAAAAGGGGGAAGGGGATTGATTGAAATTTGGATTTGAGACTTGGATTCAGATTCCAAGCGTGCCTACGTACCCCACTGAATAGGAATCAAAACCCACGTAGTTCATTCCACTATGAGGTAGAGGAGTTTAGGAATTGGTCAGATTGATTTGATTTGGGATGATTTTGGGGTTGGTGAGATAAGATGATGTACCTTCTTTTGGGAGATTTTTATTGGGCGGAGTGGTTTTTGCAGACCGAAATTCTGTTTTATCGGTTTTGAAAGATGGATTTAAATTAATCTAGGAAAAAATTAATTTGATGATTTGGTGGTTTAATTACCCAATTTTAATTAATTAAAATGATTAATTAATTAAAGTGATTAATTAATCAAGTTGAGTAAAAAATGATTGAAAAATTAATTAATTAATTAAAATTAATTTTTAATTAATTAACTAATTAAAATTAAAACTAATTAGAGAGAGAAAGAAGAGATCAATTGGATAGCCATCACAAGTGCTCAAAGGTGTGAATAAATGGTGAGGAGAGTGAGGTATTTATAGGGAAAATGGGAGGTAGAAAAAGACCAAAAATGGTTTGGAAAGTGAGAAAAAAAGGAGGGCAAA
This sequence comes from Vernicia montana, assembly GCA_949750685.1. Lineage (NCBI taxonomy): Eukaryota > Viridiplantae > Streptophyta > Magnoliopsida > Malpighiales > Euphorbiaceae > Vernicia > Vernicia montana. The sequence goes on along the minus strand of CATKHJ010040261.1, from coordinate 23,889 downwards.
AATGAAATTGCGCAAAAAATGTGATCGGCCGTGGAGGCTAGTGGCGGACGCGGGTGTAGCTCACGCGCGTCCGCAATGAGCCGGTGCTGTGTCCGCCGGAGCGTCTGGCGGACGCGCCAGACGTGCCGGCAGACACGCTGGCACGTCCTGCGGACGTGTCAGTATGGGCTGACACGTTAGCCCGTACTGACGCGTCTGCCACTGACGCGCGAGGGGTACACGCTGCGTCCGCGTGGCTGTCTTGCGGATGCCTCGTGGCTTCCACGCGGACGCCGTGTGGATGCCACATGGATGTGGGCAGATGCGCGGCAAACACGCGTCTGCGCCTCGCGGACGTTCGCTGTGCTTCGGGTTTCGGGTTCCGGTTCAATTTTTGGGGCTTTTTCGGGTTAGTTTTTTGGGAGTTTCGGGTCAGTTTTTGGGCTATTCTGAAGTCTGAAAAATTACCGATCAGTGGCGGTGGATCCGAAATTAATTATCGGACATTTTGGCAGTCAGTTTAGAGGAGAATTTAGTCAATTTTGGAAAAAGGCTGTCTGGTACAAAAAGTCTGATCGAGGTCAAAAAAGTATCAGTCTCCTTGTAATATTATGCATGAAAATCCATTTTTTCGAGGGGGCGCTGCCTCCTTGACCCCTGCCCTCTAACCGGCTAGCGGGACCGCCGTACCGGCTTTGCGTAGCGCACGAAATTTAGTAGGTGTCAAGTTGCAGCAGCATCTTAAGGGTGCAAAATTGAGGGTTCACAGGCCTATGGCGAGTCGGCTCAAGAGATTTTGAAAAGATTATGCTAAGGAGAGAGCCTCGACCTATGGCGAGTCGGCTCGAGAAATTTTTGAAGAGAAAAGAGCCTTGGCCTATGGCGAGTCGGCTTGAGAGATTAAATTTAATCAATTGGGTGAACCCTTTTGACTCTGGTGGAGGACCCTTAGTAAGAGATTTGGTTGACTCTAATTTAAGGGAATTGACCTATCTGTTAGGCAACTTAGGTCTTGGGTTTTAGAGATTGGACTCTCTTTGAACAGTGAGAGGGATATGATTTGATTTCAGTCTACGGTGGGACTTTTTGGGTGGCTTGGTTTCATCAAAGAGCTGGGGCTTTGGGAATGAGAGGTAGGCTTTCCACAAATGGCTTGGGCGATATAGACTCTACGAGAGGTTTGGTCGATTCTAGTTCTGCCAGGTAGCTTGAGTTTTGTGATTTTGTTACAATGATTCATAGAAAGGAAAGAATGCATTATCTAGGCTAGGAAGGCTCTTGGGGATGGTGCTTTTAAGATTCAGTGGGATTGGCATAAAGATCGAGATGGACTTTTTAAGAATGAAGGGGAGCCAAATGGCTTGGATCTTTTGGTGACTTGAGCACTTTGATAGGAAGACACGACTTAGAGATCATGCCTCTGATAAGGGATGACAGACTGATCGAAGGTGACTCGAAAGAATATGAATGACTTTGATGGTTGTGCCCCTAATGAGAGACAATTGCAACTTTACTTTGGATAATTTGACTATGAAAACTTTCTTCATCTTTTGTGATTTTTCAACGAAAGAAATTATTGACATAAAGGAAGATGACTCTGAGGAGGGTAAAGTTGTTTGACTACTTTAGGAAGAAAACGAATAATTGAAGGAGAGTGAGTTACTTGGACTGACTTGACAAACTCAAACTTTTGACACGCTTAAATGAGATATGACACATTACCTATTTTTTCATTTTGAATATGATGGATGGATTTTGACACGACTCCTGATAGAATTCAATTTGAATGACACATTTTTTTTTTTTTAGCTCTAACTTTTACCCAAGTCGCCCTCTCGGGTTTTCAACTAGACGAGCTTGCCCTAATTTCTGCCTAAGTCGCCCTTTTGGATTTTCCGCTTAACGAGTATTTTCTTTTTATTATTTATTTTTTTTTTGGCAAAAGAACCAAGTGAGTGATGCATTTAGGCACAGAGGAAAAAGAGAATGAGATGTTTTGTCATGTGAACTAAAATATTTTGTACTATGATTTGGACCGCACCCAAATTGTGTTGCCTACGTATCCCTTACATCATTGTCATTTCCTTTTAGGGAGAAAAAGGTCCACATAGTTCTTATTACAATGTATTGAAGAACAGAAACTACAGACATCGATTTCAAACAAAGTATCTCTTCAGCTGATCTAGGTTGCAGGGATTGGAGGATTTATTCCCGTCCACATTCATAAGGATGACGCCTCCGTCGGATAGGATCTTTTTGAGTACGTAAGGCCCAACCCAGTTTGGTTTGAACTTTCTTCTTAGGTCGTGCACGGGAGCTTGAATTACCTTTAGGACTAGATTCCCTTTTTGCAAATATCTGTCTTTCACCTTTTGTTGAAGTGTGTGGCTAACTTCTGTTGATAACCTTGAATCTTGTACAAAGCATCCATTCTCTTTTCATCAATGGCATTCAGCTTGTCATGGTACTGTTTGATCCACTCTGCTTTCATTCTCCGCAGCTCTTGCTTGTGGGCCGAAATCTTGTGAACCGCAATGCTTTGGGTCTATCCTTACCATGTCCTTGGTTCTCCATACAAAACAGTCTAAGAAACTATAAGCCCTTTCAGTTGATGCCTGCCTGTCATGATATGTATGATTTTTGATTTTTTTTCCTCTGTGCCAATAATTGATTCTTTTCCCTTTTCATTTCCATTTATTTATTTATTATTATTTTTTTTTGGGTGTATCATTCAGGCTTGATTCAAAAAGAAAGCACATGAGATATACGATGAAAGATAAAATTTAAACTTTTCATTAAAAATAGTATCAAAATTTAAAGACATACTCAAAAGGAAAACTAGACTTAGCAGATTCTAACTCTGGTCAATTACAGACCCAAAACGAGAGAAACATGACTCGATAAAGTATGACTCTAACTTTAACTCAAAAGAAAAGAAAGAAGCATAAGACTCAACAGACTCGGACTCAGACTCAGGATTGACTGTACGCAACTTTATTGATGGACTCGAACATTGGCATGTCAACTAGGCCGATATTCTCCTTAAAGTGTTGGTCACTGGGTAGGTCAGCTTAATTTTTCAAATTTGAGGGAATTGATAATGTCCCTAAAGTTGATAGGCACATTGGGCACGGGTTCCGGAGGGAGGATATCTCCATTGTCAATGAGATATTGGATTCGATGCTTTAAGCTTTTGCAATGTCAGTTTCGTGCCCAACTCCTTGGTGGTATTCGCAGTACTCATTGGGCTTGTAGTTTCTTGATGGATGGCTAGGGGGTGCTTTCGGCTCCATAGGCCTAACTATATCGGCTTCAAGGGCCATCTTGTAAACTGTGCTCAAGGGAATACCCAAATCAGTGAACTTCCTTCTCTCTGATTTACAGGGTTATTGGTTGGTGATAGTAGCTACCTCTCTACCTTTTTGTTTGGTGGAGATAATAGAAGTGGAAGCACAAGGGTTATTCTTGCATCTTTTCCCTACTATGTGAGCTTGCTAAAGCACGACGGTGTTGCGCTTCAAAGGTAGTTCAATGGGCCTTTTGATGTTTTGCTGGGTAGAGGTTCCTATTCCTTGAAAAGGATTCAAGGAATGAGGAAAGTCAACTTTGGTGTTTGGCAGCATTAAACTTTGGGGAGCTCTTCCATTATTGGTCAGATTAATGACAGGGGTTGGGTTAGTATGAGTGTTTGGGATTAGTTGTGTGGCATTTTTGAACACTTCTCTATCATGGGTAAGGCTAATAATAGGAGTTGATATGGTTGCAGCAGTGGGACCAAATGTGGTGTTGGTCGAGAAAGGGGAGGTGTCGGGCCGATTGATCATAGAAGGAGCTACAGTGTTTGTCTAATCAAGATGGGGTGTAGCAGAACTTGAATTAATTAGATGTGACTTGGTTTGATTAGCAAAATAGGGGGATGTGATGCCGGTCAGATTAACACGGGGTGTGGTCAAAGGACTTGACTTGATTTGGTTCATGGTCTGCTTTTGAGAGCTCAAGGCTTTAGTAAGATGGGCCAATGCGTTATTGAAACTGGCTTGTTGAGCAGTCAGAGCTCGATTGAAATTGGTTTGTTGGGCGGCTAAAACTTTGTTGAAATTGGCTTGTTGAGTACTGAGGACAAAGTTGAGAATGGCTTGAAAATTCTCCTTTTGCTTTTTGAGGAGGTTGGTGAGGAGGCCGTTCATGGTATCCATATTGATTAGATTGGCCATCGGTACCTTCAAAAGAAAAGGAAAAGGAAGGGTAAGAATTTACACTGAAAAAAGGATATTCGGATGCAATGGTATATCAGGAAAGGATTCCCTTCACCGAATTTATTGGTTGAGTATTTATTGGGTGACGGACCACCGATTTTGATTTTTACAGGGTGATAAGACTTGGTTCAAGGTATAACCTAGACATGAGGTTTGTATGCATGGTTATGTCGTGATGCATACCAAAAAAGATTTCATGGGAATATGCACAAGAGTTTTGATTATTACGGTACATGGAACCTAAAGTCTAAGGCTAAGGCAACTATATGCACAAGGGTGAAGGGTGATTTGGTTTAAGGGTCCACGTCCCATTAGAGTATTGATATACTTAACCACATGTGAATCAAAGAGACTCGCATTGGTCCAACAGTACGGAATGCTCATTATACCACCTAAATGATTGGGGATTCGTCGCGGGGTGGAATGCTTTCGCTATCTCCCAACATACTCAAAAAGAGTTGTCGAGCCAATGCTACTCACCATCCAAATTTTTTTCTAAATCTAGAGTTAGGCAATGAGCCTTTATTATGCAAAATGATGCATGAAAGTCAAATTAAACTCAAGTGCCAAATGAAGATTATTTTGAAAAAATTCAAACCAAATAGTAATTCTCTTTATTTGCTTTCCTTTTATTGAAAAAAGGTGGCAACTAGTCCCCAGTTGAGTCTCCAACTATGAGGCTTCTCCCGAACGCCCATCCCCTTGCCCGGGAAAATGCCTTAAGGAAAGGCTAAGCGATTTTTAAAAGAGGTTAGCTACGAGTTTCGGTGCTCACGATTGTAAGTGGCTATCGCCTCGAAAAATTGATTTAATTTTTTAAAAGGATTCGAGAGTCGCCACCCTAATTTATTTAAATGGAAAAATTAAGGAAAAATCCAATTTGACTCAAATTTATTAATCTTTGATTAATTTACCCAAGGATAAAAGTCACTAGTCCTTGAACCAAGTTGAACTCGGGGACTAAATTTTTAGTTTTAAATAATCTCGTTTTGGCACTTTAGTTTAATTTGACTTTGAAAATAGATTTCATGAATAACAAGTTTTAATGACGATTTATAATGCATGAGCATGACATAATTATGAGATATATGGAAAAAATAAAGAGCAAGTATTTAAACATCCACAAGTAAATGAGAGTATTTCCTCTAATCCTTATGGGTACTAGAGAAATAATAAGATCGCTCATTTACTTCAAAATAATTAAATTAATATTAATTTAAAATTTACATGTACAATGGAATGATATTTAAAAAATAAAATGGAAAGGAGATTGGTTGAGATTTGGATTTGAGGCTTGGATTTAGATTCCAAACATGCCTACATACCCCATTGAATGGGGATCAAAACCCACGTAGTTCATTCCACGGTGAGGTGGAGGGGGTTTAAGGATCGGTCGGATTTGATTGGTTTGGTTTGGTTTGAGTGAGAGTGAGAGTAAGAGATTATACCTTCTTTTTGGATTTGAGTGGTGGGATAGTGGTTTTGTCGGATCAGCGTTCTGTTTTGTAAAACAAGGTTGATTATTGAAAAATTAATTTGATTGCTTAATTACGCAATTTTAATTAATTAAAAAGATTAATTAAATAATTAAAATGATTAATTAATCAAATTGAGTGAAAACTAATTGAAAAATTAATTAATTAATTAAAATTGATTTTTAATTAACTAATTGTGATTACTCAAAATGAGTGTTTGAAAATTAATTAGAGAGAGAGAGAGAAGGGAGCAAGTGGATAGCAATCAACAAATACTCAAGGTGTGAAGAAAATGAAGGAGGGGAGGGTGATATTTATAGGCAAAGTGAGGTGAGGGTAGTTTAGGAAGAGAAAGTGTGAAAAGACCAAAATGATGAGATTAAAAGGGCTAAAAAATGAGTTGAAAATGGGGTAAAAATGAAATTTCAAGGGCAGGAGAGGGATTAGCCACCGGAGGCCCTGACGCCGCCGCTAGAGGGTCCGGCGGTAGCCGCCGGATGGCATAGCGGCTGCTGACATGGCAAGTACGAAAGTCAGTGCAATGAACATTGGCGGCGCTGTTAGATTATCCATCCCGGCGGCGCCTCCAGAGAGGCCGACAGACGGCTCCCAGAGTCTGATTTCAGGCTTTTTTTTTTTTTTTAGTTTTCGGGTTAGTTTTTGAAACTTTCGAGTCAGTTTTTGAGACTTTTGGAATTCTGAAAAATTACCGGTCAGCATCGGTGGACTCGAAATTAATTATCGGATATTTTGGCAGTTAGTTTTGGGAAAAATTCGGTCTGTTTTGAGAAAATATTGTCTGGTACAGAAAATCCAATCAGGGTCGAAAAAGTGATATCAGTCTGTATCGAAAGAAATAAATCGTTTATCTTTTGGGGGCGCTGCCTCCTTAAACCTTGCCCGCTAACCGGCTAACGGGACCGTCGTACCGACTCTGCATAGCGCACGAAATTTAGCAAGTGTCAAGTTACAACAACATCTTAAAGGTGCAAAATTAAAAGTTCACAAACACGAACCGAAACGGCCTGTCGTTCGCCTCTCGTTTAATTCAATTTCCCATAAAGAAAGGACGACGAGTCGTTAGATAACAAGATGAAAAGTAGTACTTTTTAGGAGTTGTTCAAATTTGGGTTTTTGGTTTTCTTCGAGTGTTATAGTAGAGCTTTCTTTTTCCTTTGTTTCAATTGCAAACATCTTAAAATTTAGAGAGTAATTATAGAGTTGTTTTTTATTAGGTTTAAAAAGTTTAATATCGACTATATTTTTTTTTTGTAAAATGAAGCGCCAATTTTTTGAATTTTTTTTGAAAGTACTTTTTTGAATTTAATATCATCAAAAAATAAAGTCGTTCCCTTATAATGATTAATTGGATTTTAAATTTACTTATTAAAAAAATCGTCCCTGAAACAATAACCTTAAAGTCATAAGGGACAATTAAAATATGTGTCCCCTATATATTTTAATAATTTATTTTTGAGGACCATTAAAATTAGATCGTCCTTTATTTTTGTTCTCTCATCTCATTTATTTTGTAGTGTGTCGCCACACTTTTCATAGTGTCATCCCTTTCCACCAAAAGGAATCAACACACATCTTTGGTGATCTTCAGTCTATTCACTTCAGCATCAGCAGTACCTTTCTCAAGCTCACTATTGTCAAAATTAAGGATCTCTTCAGGTAAGGGTTTAAAAATGAGTTTTCTCTTTGTAATCTCTATCTGGTAGGTTTTGGTTTGCAGAAATCGATATCGCTTTGACGGTGATGCCCTCATTCCTTCACCATAGTTAAATGCAGCGACAAAATCCATATCAATCTACCCATATTCATCATAGTGCTTGACTAAATGCCCACACATACCACAACCATAACAGAAAGTTGGAAGATTTTCATACTTAAAAACACTCCATATGCAATTATCATAACCCAACCTGATCTTAGTTCCCCTCAAAAGAGATTTACTTAGATCCACGGTGGTTTTAAACCTCATAAATTTACCCCACCCTAATCCATCTTCTATATATATTTTAATTAAGTTGCCCATTTTCTGACTTAACATTCTAGCAACCGATTCATTCATACACGACAGAGGCAAATTATACGCACAAACCTATAGAGAAGCAAAATGTAATTTTATAGTCGATGGTTGTTCTGTTCCTGTAACCTCTTTAAGGATGAAGAGGTGTTTTCAAAGTGCCATGGTTCATTTTCTACTATTGATTCCATATCTTTCTAGTGAAAGAACTAAAAAATAAATTGGTCATCCTCTCATTCACTTGCTTCCACACCATGCTTAGTTCTCCAAACTCTCTTCATTGTATCCATCAGAGCATATTTATTGTAAGGTATGGTAGTCCGCAATTTTCCAGCTAAGCAAAGGGATACTCTTTTGTTCTTAGTTCCAATTTTAGTTAGGGTAATTGTAATTTCATCCGATTCTGATTTTGTTGGGTCGGGTATAGTTCTCTTGCCTCCAATCTTTATCCTTGTGTTACCTTCCTGAGTTCTAGGTACATCATGTAATCTCTCAATTTCCTAGTCCCCCATACCTATCAATAAATCTTCCAACCAATTGCAAGAAATTACGCTGATAATGAAAACAAGGATACCGCCCCAGATAACCCTAGAATCCAATACCGGGAAGATAGCAACAGAGTTCCATAGTTATGCACATGCATCACAAAAAAGAAAGCAAAACAAACAGAGAAATGAAGACAGGGAAAACAAGGTATTAGAGATTAGGACCACAATATTTGACACACAGAGGTTAGGAAATTAAAACTAGAGCATAGTTGAGATAAAACAAAGACAATCCCCAACACTACGAAGACAAGAACAATAATGAAAAAGAATAGGCGAAAGAGATTTTGATACGTGATATAGGAACGAGCAAAAAATAAAAAACTTTTGAAAGGACAATTGAGACAGAAACGGAAAAGAGATTAATTTAACATACCCTATCACTGAGAAGACAAGAATAAGACTCAATAGAATTGAGGACTGAATGACTCCAATTGGGCGAACCCTAGTTCTCATCTAAAGATAAAACCTAAGGGTCTGTTTAGTTACAAATTTTTTTTTTTGTTTTCATTTTTTAGTTTTCATTGAAAATGAAAACTTTTCATTTTTAAAGAAAATTGAAAAATGAGTGGAAAATATGTTTATTTGCTATGATTTAAAAACTATTTTCAATTTCAAAATATGAAAAATATGTTCATTTAACAACAATGATAATGGTGGTGGTGGTGGTGGTGGTGAAAGTGAAGGTGGTGGTGGTGGTGGTGAATGTGAAGGTGGTGGTGGAGGTGGCAGTGGTGGTGGCAACAGCGGCGGCGGCGGCGGTGTGGTGCTAATGATGGAGGTGATGGTGGTAAGATGATAATATTTTTACTTAGAAAAATTAATGAAGAAAATTTTAAAAAACATTTTAAATTTATTTTCTAGTTTTTTTTTTAAATAATGAAAATAATGAAAATAATTTTCTAATGAAAATTTTATAAAATAAGTTAAAATAAATACAAAATTTTATTTTCTATTTTCATTTGAAAAATTTTCTAGAAAACTGCAATAAATTAAACATGCCTTAAACTCCCACAGGACGGAGACAACATTTTACTATAAAAAAAATTTCAACACAAATTAACTTGTAATTAAAAGTTGATATGTCATTAGAAAAAGATATTTTTTTAATATTCTAAATAACTAATAAATAATAATAAACATATTCGATAATCCATGTAAGCTAAAAGGTATATAAAGTCAAACCTAGAGGTAAAATAAATCTAAGAGCACAAAGCAGCAAAAGTATAAAATTTAGTTAAATGATTAAAAACAGATTAACAAAGGAAGGCAAAATTTGTCTTTGAATCATATATAATCAGACAGGCAGAGACGAGACTGTCCTCTCAGTTTAAGAATCAATGTCGCTCTTAAATCAGCTCTTCAACAGAGGCGTTTTTGGTGCTAAATGGTTTGTTCGTTTCTCTTTCTTTCTCACAGCTAATTTTCTATGAATTGCGATTTATGTGGGTTTTGATTTTGTTTAAGAATCCTCTTTTTATGAGATACCCAATTCCCATTTATAGATTTTTGTTTATGGGTTCCTTTAAAGCTCAAATTTTCATGGCAGGATTGTCATTAATTTTGTAGATTGTTTCATGTGATTCACAGCAAATTGTTTCATGTGATTCACAGCAAATGAAATTTTGGTTCACTTTCTATTAGTGTAGTTATGTATGCTATAGTCAATTTCTCACTTTTTTGGTGGTCTGATATTGAATAATTGAATTATGGGTTGTTCTGTTTCTCTTGAATTTTGAATATAGAGTAATTTTTATTTTTGATAACTGGATTTTTCAGTAAAACATGCTTGACATTGTCAATCTCTCGCATCAAATTGCTACAAAATAAAAGAGATTTGCTGCTCAAACACATGCGCAAGGAAATAGCACAATTTTTGCAGACTGGCCAAGAAGCAATTGCTCGAATTCGGGTGCCCTTTTAGTTTTGATAATCACTAGTGATCTGCTTAGTAAGGATTTTTGGTTCATATGCTGTTAATTGGATCTTTTATTTATTTTGTTCTTTCTTCTGTGCACCTTTCTTTTCTTTTTTAGGTGGAGCATGTGATACGAGAACAAAATATATGGGCTGCTTATGAGATATTGGAGCTGTTTTGTGAGTTTGTTCTTGCCCGTGTTCCAATTCTTGAAAGTCAGAAGTAAGTCTATTGACCACAAGGAGATAACTTTTGATACTCATTTGCTTTTCTCGACCATAGAAGCAGTGTAAAATTAGTGAATTAAATTTTATTTTATGCAGATTTGCAGTTTTATTTCATGTGTTTCAATTATTTGAACATGCAAAATGCTGCATCCCTCAACCTAAAGACATTTTGGTATTTTGTTCTTACCAACACTGACGGCATCTGTTGTTTTATTGGAACTTTAAGTAATATGTTTTATGGAACTGTTTCTTTACCAAATATTGGTGCAAACCTTGAAACCCTTCTGACTTAGTAAACTGGTAGTCTGAACATTGTCCTCAACTTGAATGTTGATTTTGAACTCTCTCCCCTCTCTCTGCTCCAGAGAACCATCTTCCAAAATTCATTTTTCATCACATGATTACAATAATATTTTGAAGCCTAGAAAGTTTATTTTTGAAAAAGGGTGAGAATATGATCACCCTGGATTTTGCAGTCTGCCCCATTTATATTCATAAATTTTGTGATGCTATTAGGTAGAGATTAAAATGAATTTAGAAATACATAAGTACCCATCAACATAAACTACATAAATACCCGTTATTAGATTTATCTGATTTTATGACAGATTCCTTTTACCACTATCACTTTATGGAGCAAGAACTCGCATTTTATTTGCATGCAACTGTGGAACATAGACAATGTGTACATGGAAATTTCAAGTTAGAAATAACAGGTTTAATGAAGCTGTCACCTACTAAGTGTCCATTCCTTGAACAAAATTTGTGGCTCTAAGCTGCAGCTAGATGCCTGCCTGCATTACTGATGCCTGATTGTTGTATGTTAAATAGAGGGTCCAAACTTGTTGAATACCCTTTTTAATTAATTAGTTACTATCAATTATGATATATTGAAAATGCAATCTCTTGTACTTCTTATGCTGTACTGATATAGATATGCTATAGGATATAATTCTTGTGCTTATAATGGGTGAAAATCTTCCAATGCTTCCTTTATCCACATTGCTTGAGGTTGAATTCCTTGTGATTTTAAGTAATCAAAATATCTTATTTTCCAAATTTTCAATTTCTAAAATGATGGTTCATTAGAATTATATTTCGTTAGTTGGAGTATTTGTTAAACTCTTTGGCTAAGTATGAGGTGTGCTGTCATTATAGAATAACAAGTAAAGTTAATTTTTTCCAAAAGATTTCTGGATCTTTTGATTTGTGAGAAAGGAGAGTTCTCCATTCTTATTTGGGATTTAAAATTGTACCACAAATTAAGCATTTATCTTTATTCTTCAATTGAGAGAAGGCTAAAAATCATCTTCCACTGCTTGTTTGTAGCTTTGATTTTTCCTATTTTGGTGTTTAATAAAAAATTGATGCAATGTCTACTAAATTCTATCCCTAAATATATATTTATGCACTTATGTGTTTCCCTATGTATGTGCATATAAGCACAGAACATTTCCTTTTGCTTCTTGATTTTCAAACATAATCAAAACAATCTTGAACTTCTCTCTCTCTCTCTTTTGGGTCCAAGCCTCCAAGGGAGAGGGAGGGGGTTGAAGAACTATCTATCTCTCTATCTTTCTTGGGTCCAAGGGCGAGGAAGGGGGATGAAGAAGAGGAGTTTGAATCCTTGACTGCCTGCACTGTGGGGCAGTATCTGACTAATAGGCTATTGGTTTAGTGGAATTTTACTTTTACTATTTGAATATTATCACAAGGTATGCTTAGTTCTAATTTTCAAACCTTATGTGTCAAATGTAATCAAAATCTTAATCAGGATAGGAACTTATATAGGCCTTTGCTGTTGACGTTGAATATTAATTTTTTGTTTCTTTTTGAATTAGAAAGTTGTGATTTTCATATTATTGATCTTTGATTTTAGGAGTGGGGGTATTTTATTTGTTTTAGCTTTCCTGCAATTGGCTAGCCTGTACTTTTTTGAGTCCATCATTTTCATGATTTTTTTTTTTGTTTAAGGTCTAAAAGTTGTTTGGAACCTGATCTCTCTAGTTTCCATTTTGGAATCTAAATCCTTGTTATAGACTAGCAACACTTTAAAAAAAAAACTTATATAGCAGCACTAAAACATATATATATATATATATATATTGTGTGTGTGTGTGTGTGTGTGTGTGTATTGCTTTGGAACTTAATTCTTGTGATTGGGCTTTCTTTGGAGATTGTGGGGAAATTTGAATCCTAAATGCAATGGTACCAGGACCATGGCTATAATTTTGAAGGAGTTCTGGAAGTGAATGTTTTCTATCTTTAAATTTTCAAACAACCCAGCCTACCATTGGATATAAAATTCTTTATTAATCTCTAAAATTTTTCTGATGAATATCCTTATTGATTGCACTATCAATTAGCATCCATAGAACCCACAATTGTCATTATTGGTGGTATAATTCACAGTATTGATATGCACCGTACCTACATCACATAAAGCCTGAAAACAAAACCTTTTTCTTGTCTTATTTTAACATAGCCAACTGCTACATCTAAGTAAAACAATAATGTCTTAATTTTAAAGTAATGTACATGTGTAGAAGTTAAAATCTATAAACTATTTTATGAAGGAGCAAATGTAGGTGCACAAAAGCAGCTTCAGTATTTGTTTCCCTAACATCTCCTGATAATCCATATTATAAAAATTATTGATTCACAATGTTTTATATTTTTACAAGGGATCAACTCTATCATGTTTATTCATGTTCATTAATGTTTACTAAATGAAAACTTTTCTATGTGATATGAATTATTGGAATCGCCTTTGGACCAAAAATTTCAAATTAAGGTTTTCTTTTTTACTTCACATAATACCTTGGGATTACTTAAATTCGTCTCTTAAGCAAATTGGATTGATAAATCAATGATTTGTTATGTTCTGTTTTCTTCTCTAGTGTGTTAGGTTTGTTTTCTGATATAATTATTAATAACTGCTTGAAGAAAAGTGCAAAAAGGAAAACATTTTGATGAGGAAAATGTAAAAGGCAAGTGAAGAATATGTATTTTTTGCCTTAATATATTATATTTGTCTAAGTAAAATTTCCCTTACAAAATGTTTTTTTCCCCATTGATATGTGATATTATGGGGCCTTTTGAAGTTAAAAAAACAACACCAGATGGTCATATTTTTCCTGGCATCATAAGATGCTTAATTATTGTTTTAATATTTCAAGGGAGGTTGTTTCCTTATACTCCTTAACAAATGTTGGGCGACTTTTGCAACATTGTAAACAATGTGGTTTGTCTGGGAAGTTGTGACATTAATCAACTCTACATGGCAAAACTTTTTTAACCATCTTTTTATATAACAGGGAATGCCCAGTTGAATTGCGAGAGGCTGTTGCAAGCATAATTTTCTCTGCTCCAAGATGTTCAGAAGTGCCAGATTTATTGCAGATCAAGAATTTGTTTTCTGCAAAATATGGGAAGGAATTTGTCATGGCTGCTTCTGAGCTCCGTCCCGACTCTAGTGTCAACCGTGCAGTTAATTGGCTTGCAATTATTATTAATTTTTTTTGCAAGTGAAATATTCATAAATAAGTGACCACAGAATCTAGAATTTACTGGTGTCTCTTACCTATTCTGTTATTGATGTTTGTGCAGATCATTGAAAATCTTTCAGTCAGTGCTCCATCAGCAGAGGCAAGGCTTAAGGTTTTAAAGGAAATTGCACAAGAATATAACTTGGAGTGGGATTCTTCTAACACAGAAGCCGAGCTTGGTAAAAAACATGAAGATCTGCTGGTATAATTGTGAATTTAGTTTCTAATTTCATTTCTATTTTAGTTATGCTCATCACATCATTCAAAAATTACTATTTGGTTCATAATGAACACGCTTAACATTATACCTGTTTCTGTTCATAGGGAAAAACTATTTAATTACTAAAAGATATCTAGATACTATGAATCCTGCTTCCTGAGATTATTGCAATTAAATTTTGTGAGAGCTGCCTACTGAGTTTTAGAGACTTGCTTCTGGAAGCAACCTTTTTATGCCATATCCTTGTAAAATTAATCAAATGAACCATGCTGAAGAAAGTTCTGAAAAATCTGCAGCAACACCATGGTTCAATTCTTTATCATAATGTTGAAGTGAATCTAAAAATTTCAATAGAAATTTCATTCCTTTAGGTAGTTTTACATGGGTAGTTGCATACTCATATTCAATTTCTGGTTGTCTTAAGTTTAAGCATTAAATTATCCAAACCTTTTTTACTGGTGCTTGTTTATGGGTGCCAAATACTTGCAGAAACATGGGTCTCATTAGTATGTTTTGTGCATTCAACTCAAAATAGTTCTTAGTCACTCTCAAAAGGGTAGGATATGAATCCATTGTTCTATCAATTACCCTGTCTGTTTGGGATGGTCAGCCTTGATGCAATGGCAAGGTTGCTACATTGTGACCTAGAGGTCACAAAATCAGATCATATAAACTACCTGCAAGGGGAAGGCTGTGAATATTTTACCCTCCTAGAGTGCATAATATGAGAAGTCATGTGTAGTGGACACACTTTTAGCCTTAGTATGTTGTCTGTAACACTTGTTGCAACTGCAATGATATCAGGCAGCTATTATCATTATTAAGCTGTGCTGACCTTTTTTAATGGCTCTCACTGTACAAAATGTTGTCAAATATCATATGGTAGATTTATAATTATGGGTTTACCAGTATTGCCTCATAAGTCATAAAGGTCCTAGGTGTAATGTTGATCATGTTGGGTGCTTTATGAGCTCCCAACTAGAAACAAATATCTGCTCATCATGAGAAGAAGACTATTACTCTTTTACAGACCAATTGGTTTCAACTGCATCCATGACTTCCTAGGCTAAAAAGTGATGTCTATCATTAGTTCACTCGTAGAGTTGCTGACTTATACTTGGTTCCAGCTTTAATATTTAGAATCTCCAAACAGCTTAATTTTGGTTTGGCATGATACTTATTCGAGATTGTGGGATAACTCTAATGTCATCTTGCACACTCGGCTCATTCTCATGTTGGAGCTTGGTGAACTGTAGACAAGCATTAATGACACTTCTAATTGAGTTTTATTGTTGTCTATTGAATGATTTAAGTTGTGAATTATGGTTTTCTGTGTTATCTAGGGTGGATCAAAGCAAATTGTAGCTGAAGCTGCACTCTCTCAAGCTCCCACAAAACAGAGCTCTCCAAAACCTTCACCTTCCAATGGTACAAGTCCTGTTATAAATACAGATAGCAAGCAAGGATCTCAATATCTTCAGGCTCCTAGCACCATGATTAATCAGCCTTCGGTGGATTCTAGTGAAATTGAATCATCAATTAGGAATCATGCTACAGGACCAGTTACTGATGCTAAAAGGGGGAAAAAAACAGATTCTTCTGATGTCTTGAAGAGAGCTCGAGCTGCTATTGCCTCTGCAGAGCGTGCAACTGCGGCTGCTCGTGCTGCTGCTGAGCTAGTAAATGTTAAATTTGGTTCACTGAAGCTCGAAGAAGGAAAGTCATCATAGTGCTTGAATAATTAATCTTCAAATGTAGTTCTTGTGATGCTAGTATGCAGCAACTCAAGATCGCAGAAAGAATGAAACATGCAAAATTGAAAGAAAAGAAAGAAAATGTACATTACACTACATGAAACATTGTTGGATTGAAGTCTTGAAACATAAAAAAGAATATACTATATATTGCAGGTTCCTTTGTACTGCAGTTGCTCTTAGCCAAAAGCCAAAGAAAGCCCAGCTGTATGTATATTCTCATGGGTTTTTGCCATAAATATTTTCTCATGGTTAATGGTTGGAAATATGTTTCTCTACAAAAAAAATTGCAGTTTCTTTCTTTTGACTGTTATGTGAAACCTCTTGCAATGGTTGCAGTTGCTATGACTCTGTAACTGCATTTGTCAGAGAATGTGCAAAAATGATTAGTCTCTAAGAGATGGTCTTCATTTTAAATGATGGTAGATAAATATTGGAGAGAGTAGGGTTTGAAGAGGGTTGTAATTTTGAATTATAGGATTTGATGTAAATAGGATTCTACCAATCAAGTGTGATATAATTCTCACTTCCTTTAAGGGTTTGTTGGGTGGATTTGAATTTTTTGGACTATGAAAGTTTCCATTAATTTAGTGAGAGATTTAAAAAGAGGGAATTGCTTCATATTGTATAATTCACAATGTTATTTCAACTAATTAAACTTTCAATTAAAAAAAAAAAAAAAGCAATGGCATGATCTTGGACTACATTTTAGGCCTTAGGATCGTATTTAAACCTTAAATTTTAGATATGTTCAAATTTAAAGTTGAACTCAAATTTAGGAATATGAATCTTAAATCAAGCTCGAGTTAAATATTATGTTATTTATATTAGAAATTATACATATAATTTATATATTTGTTAATATTGGGTGATATTATATAAAAAATATATATATATATTTTTGATAATTTAATATATGAAATATTTATATTTAAAATATATTTATATTTATATTGTTAGTTTAAATAATTTTTAAAATTAAAAAATTAAAAATTCAGCCAGCTCAAGCTCTAATATTTTCATCAGGATTGTTTTCGATCTCAAGCATTTAGGCCCACATTCGGGTTTTTTTTTTTTTTTTGTCAAACCCGGCTACGCATGGGCCATGCCGACCTTACTGTGGGTAGCAGGCTAGCAGCGCCCTGCTGGAATAACCCGCTTAAATAATAATGCTTTTAGTTTTTTTTTTCCCCCCCAAATATAATGCTTTTAGTTTTAGGTGCATGAGATGTTGAGAATCAATATTTTTTTTTTAAAAATAGTATTGGGAAATGAGAGGTTGGAACTCGGTTCAATTATACGGTAAAAAAATAAACTCTCTACAACAAATAATATAACAGCATAACTTTTAGCAGCAAACCAAGTACTAATTCAGAATTTAGATAGGGTGAACTTTTAGCAGCAAACCAAGTAATAATTTTAAATTTCATATTAAAGGGTAGGTTGTATTTCAATAATGTTGAGCTTCATATAAAAAAAAAATTCATAATACATATAAAAAAATATTTTTTGAAAGTTCAGCCCAAGTCAGCCCCTTTAGCAAAAAGTCAATTTTACATATAAAAGATAATTGTGCAAAATATAAAAATTTTTAGAGTTATATATTATATTTAACCCCTCTTATTTTAGATATTGTCTTAAATATATAAAAGTTAATTTAATTAAATATACCACTTTTATATAAATTATAATCTAAAAAATTTTACTCTCGTAAATTTATTATTATTTTTTTTTTTTGGGGCTCCGTCGTGTGTTATATAATATTGAGACCAAAATAATTTTGTTGGTATTCCCAAACAACCCGACCTACAAGCAGTGTAGAGAGCTTACAGGCTTAACCCTAAGGTCATATATATATAAACAAGTACAAACCATTTCATACACAAGTGTAAAGATCCTTTGCTCAGCCAAAGAATAGAGGCAGAGACAAATTTGTATTTACTTAGAAATATATATATTTCTTTCATGCAACTCCAAAACCAAAACCCACGTCTGTTTCACAAAAGACACAAACCCCATGCATATATATATATATATATATATGAATAAAACTCCCATCAAAAACAAAATTAATCTCTCTCTGAAATAAACCGTACGTATTATATATTTATATAAACATAATAATTTAATAAATAAAGAAAAACCCTTTTTGTGGACATCAACTTATTGATCAAAGGCGTGATCTGAACTAAGAACCCACTTTGATTTTGTGCAAGTGAAGGGTCGTTTTCATCTTGATTTTCGTTTAACTATGGAGATGTTTTTCATTGTTTGGTTCAAGAGATCTATGCCTATATGTATATCTCTATGTCTTTTCTTTTTCTTTTTCTTTCTTTCTTTCTTTCTTTTTTTTTTTTAATTTTATTTCTCTTCTTTCTGTGCATCTCGATTTGCAATTCAAACTTTTTTGTTTTTTCCTTTAATTTTTTTCGTTTATGAAGGATTTAATTTTCTTTTCTTTTTTTTTTTATTAACACACTTGTATATAATTTGTAGAATATAAAATAAAAAGACTTATAAATCACCTATATACAATTTAAAAATATAAAATATTTTATATAGTACTTTAAACTTTCAAATTAAAATCAATATTTTGAAACAATTACTGGAAATAAAATGTAGATAAAAGAATAATTGATTTCATTTAGGGTTGATTTGCATATGCATGATTTTGAAATGATTGAATATTTTGATTTGTCTTTTAAATATAAAATTAAAAATATATATATATATGATCCCAAATTCAAATTTTCAATTATTTCAACTAATTATTTATCCAATAGATATTTAGAGATGATAATTTTTTTATTTAATCCAAAATTTGAGACCCTGAGCTGAATTAAACTCATTTGATTCAATATAGACCCTGAAATAATCCACAAATTTGAGAATATTATTGAAGATTAACCCACTTACTCATTAAAGTTTTAAATCTGATATAAAACCTTCAAATTCATCTGAATTGATTTAATTTTTTTTTATAGCTTTAGAAGTAACTTTAAAAGTACTATAAATTTGTTTTTTCCAATTTAGTGCCCAAACTATGTATATATTAATTGATGCTAGGGATGGCCATGGCTCCCAAATCTTGAAAAAATATATTTTCTATCATATGCATATTTCAGGTATTTTTTTTTTAAATATTTACATATGGCCCTCCAATCTTTTAAAATTGTACTTTTTTACCGTATGTGTTTCATGTAATTTTTTCAAAGTCCATACACATGTGCTCCAAAAATTTTAAAAATTTCATTTTTAACATATATGTATATCATATGTACTAAAATTAGGATAAATCTAATCTTAACTCAATAATACTGAGGTCTTTTACATATATAGTTGTGATATTTATAAGTTAGAACTTTAGTCATAGTTACTTTCTCCGTTTTTTTTTATTTTTCATTTAAAGTAATTGTATAAAAATTAAGAAAACTATTAAATAACTTTAATTATATAAAAAACAACAATATATAACTAAATTACCCTTTTTATAAAGATATACAAAGTTATTAAGCATTAAGTATAGAAAACAAGGATTAAGGATAAAATTGAAAAAAACATAATTAGTTCCTCTTCAATTTCTTAAAGTGATGGATAAATTAAAAAAAAAAAAAAAAATTCTAAAGTGATAAATAAAAAGAAATAGAGGGAGTACTTAATTAAAATAAAAAATAAGGAAAAAGTTAGAGAAAAACTAAAGTGAGGTGGGATGATCTAAATCAATTCTTGCCCTCCTATAAAAAAAAATAAAATTAAAAAAAAAAAAGAATAATTATAAATTTGGTGTCTAAACTTTTTTAAATTTTCTATTTTGATGTTTGGATTATTATTATTATTATTATTATTATTTTGCAATCAAGTACTTGAATTGAACGGAGTAAAACTATATCAATGTGGTGTTTTGCTCTGATTTAAGTGTTGCTTGAGTGTTAACTCAGCTATGTGGAATATGATATCTAATAAATAAACATACCAATTCAGCTTTCCACTAACAACTCAAATTAAAAGACCAAATTATCCTTATCTCTCTATCAACTTCTCTCCTCTTCTTTTTTCTACTTCTTCTTTACCGTAAATTCCTAAAATAAAATCAATGAGCCAAGAACTAACATCACCTTCATCACCGTGATTAATTCTCAAATTGAAGTGACATTCACCACGCATCCACACTTCCACAGGCAACAAACAAGAACAAAAAAAAAATTCTAAAAAAAAAAGTAGAAAATGAAAGAAACTTTTTTTTTTTTTTGTTACACAAGAAACTATTTCACATTCAACATCACTAAACCATCAAAAAACATTGAGTTGTAGACCAGATTGAACAAGAATTGACGATTTCAGTTAAAATTTACAGCATTAACATTCTTAAAACCGTCCATTTTGTTCTACAACTGTATTACAAAACCCATATGCATATTCTAAAAGAAAAAGCTGATCGTAGTCTTTGTTTGCAAAAACTAAAAGTACTACTTGTTGGGCAAAATCTGCAAGTACACAGGTTGTGAACAAGTAATATAATGATTAAGTAAAGTGTCGATCCCACGGAGAAGGAGTTGACAATTACCAAAATTATGAATTACCTTATTATTTAGAAAATTGATTAATTGAAATAAAGAAGAAAATAAAAACAAATATTAAAAGATAAATTTAATATATGAAAAAAACTTAAGATTTAGATTTCATCAATTAATTACCTATAACTTTTCTATATTCTCTAGATTGATTTAATTTCATTAAAATTAATTATTAGATTTCCCTAAATTATATGATGTTATCTCTCAAGACACAACACAAGTATTTATGTTAACCTTATGTATACTCTCGTGATCACAAATAATTAACACAAACCCATTAAGTTTTATGAAAATCCTTTAAATAATCACAAATGAGTATTCTTATCTCTAAACAACACATTCCCTAGATTTAATATCTCAATGAACTAATATTATGCTTTTACTCTCGCTACTTCATATAATATTTTTAAATATGAAAATAGTGATCAATTATTTACAAGTATTAAATTTTAAGATAAAAAATTAATTCCAATAATCAAAACCAATTCAATCAAACAAAGATAGTCATAAGAAAATCAAAAGATTACATCTAAATTCTAGATAAAAAATTTAGCTATTTATAGTTAAAAAGAAAGAAACAATTAAATTAACAATCAATCTAATAGAAAATATAATAACAATTTATTATTTAATTGAAGAATAAAAATTTAGAAAGAACTTCTTTTAGGATATAATTTTTGGCGTACACGAGCTCTAAAACTTCTATTCTTGATCAAAATGAAAATAAAAAGAAATGAAATTAAGAAAATATAAATCTCTCTAAATATTTATTTATTTAATTGAATGATTAAATGATTCTTTGAAGGAGGGGTGATAATGTCTATTTATAGGTAATTTTCATCTTCTTGTTTCACCATTTTGCATCATTGTCTGCGTCATTATTATTATGATATCATTACTTGTATCATTAATATCATGATATCATTGCCTGCATCATTATTATTATGATATCATTGCCTGCATCATTAATATTATGATATTATCGCATGCATCATTAATGTCATTTTGATCTGCAAAATAAAATAAAACACTAAAAATATTTTAAAATTTATTTATAAATTGTTAGAATTATTTATTTTTCAAAATAAGTAATAATATTATTAAATTCTCAAGAACTGAATCAAAATTTGAGTTTAAACAGGTAAAATAATTTTAAAAAAATACAGTTATCACTACCCAGAATCACTAATAAACTCCCAAACCTGATGTTTTAGAACTCCCAAGCACGCATATTCTTGCCAATTTCAAAGGCCACATGAGCATCAACGCAAGCCTGCAAAATATGTTCATTAGAGAGATCCTCATCATCTCAATCACTCATGCTTATATCCCTATCAAATCTCACCCCCTTATAGCCCAAATACTCCTTCACAATCCTTTCAACTAAAGCCCTAGCAAGACTCTCCCCATCATCATCCACCACATACCTCCTCAAATCGAGAAGCTTATGAACCCTTAACTCGTGTTTTGACAACCACAACATACTCTTTTCCCTACCATTCCAAATCCCAATGAAAGTGTTGTTTAAGGAGAAAGCGATGAAGAAAAAGCGGAACACTGTCGGCTAGTGAGAGTTGGAATATCAAGTAGCGAGTGCCCACACAGATCTAAAGAGTGTCAATGCCATTGTTATTCCATGGATTCCACTGGACACTAAAGCCGACGACAAGGCTACCAAAATAGCTTCAATGAAGGAAGAGAGTGATGCTGAGCCATTTTCGTATGATGGAGGCAAAGGAAGTGTGCCAAAGAAGTCAACGGTGATGAATGTGATGTTGGTTCTTGGTTCATTGATTTTATTTTAGGGATTTAGAGCAAAGAAAAAGAAGAAGAAGAAAGGAGAGAAGGAGAAAAGTTGAGAGAGAGAGATAAGGGTAATTTGATCTTTTAATTTGAGTTGTTAGTAGAAAGGTGAGTTGATATATCTGTTTGTGAAATATCGGGCCCCACATAGATGAGTCAGCACTCAAGCAACAACCAAATTGGAGCAAAACACCACATTGATATGGTTTTGCTCTGTTCAAATACTTGATTACAAAAAAATTAATCCAGGCACCAATTTTATAATTAACCCTAAAAAAAAATTATTGAGTGAATCTTATAATCATATTCATCTAAAATTTTGAAATTATGGATGATGAATTCTAGGTGCTTAAGAGATAGGACGTGTGTATAGTAGGTACACTGAATATTTTTTCTCTCACTATTTTTAAAGGTAAGTTATAAAATTTTAAATTGAGATAAAATTATCACTCTCAAATAAAGAAAGTATTGTTAACAAGATTAAACATAAACTTTAAAGATTTTATTTCAAACACTTAAAAAAAAAAAAAAAACTCTTACAAACTCTCTCTTTCTCTCACTCTTACAATGCTCAACACACTCACTTTAAGCTATTATTTTCTTTTCTATTTTGGGATGATTATACATTGCAAGAGGAAGGGGTATTTATACAAACACAAGATTAATACAAACCACACAATTTGCTTTAGTTAAACTAATGCAAATATTCAAGAACCATACACATGGAAATCAACTTGTTAGACAATTACCAAACCCATTAATACAAATCATTATACCTAACTTGATTATTTTGTCTCCTCTCTTTTAATCTTGGCCACAAATTCTTTCTTCTTTTGATTAAGACCACAAGTGTAAAAACAAGTTTAATTCAACACCCCCCCTTAAACTTGTTTTATCATGCCAAGCAAATTTCTCAGCCTCGCAAAATTTTCAGTTTTCAGTGGCTTAGTGAATATATCTGTAATTTGATCTTGAGACATGACGTATTCTAATTTCACATCCTTCTTCATAATGCATTCTCTTATGTAGTGATGTCAAGTATTAATGTGTTTGCTTCGATCATGATACACTGGATTCTTGGCTAAGGCTATTGCTGACTTGTTGTCGATACAAATCTCTGTTGGTTCTTCTTGCTTCAAGCCTAACTCCTTTAACAAATTTCTGAGCCAAATTGTATGTTACACACAAGAGTTAGCAGCTACATATTCGGCTTCACATGTAGACAAAGTGACAATTGGTTGCTTCTTTAACATCCATGTGAAAGCAGTATTTCCCATGAAGAATACAAATCTTGTAGTGCTTTTTCTATCATCTAAATCTCCACTCCAATCATTGTCACTGTATCCAACAAGCTTGTAATCGTTAGAAATTGAATAGAACAACCCAAAGTTGATTGTACCTTTAAAATAGTGAAGAATTCTCTTTGCAACTTTGAGATGAGTGGTTGTTGGAGATTCCATGTAGCGACTAACCAATCCAACTGCATAGAGAATATCAGGCCTCGTGCAAGTTAGATAGCGTAAACTTCCAACCAAACTTTTAAAGTATGTTGGATCCA
>CATKHJ010040244.1:0-11107 GCA_949750685.1 Vernicia montana | reverse complement strand
TGTTGTCATCCATTAAATAATTTATGGTTTAATTAAATTTGGATTCATTTTAATTTTTAGTATGTAATTAAGTTGAGCATATGTGCTCAATTTTAAATTTATTTAGTTGGACCTGGTCATTAAGTCTGGTTAAGGTTATTAATTGGGCTTGGATATTTGGTTTGAGCTCATTAATTAATTTAATCCTCAAGCCTGACATAAACTATTAACAGTTTCTTTAAAATAGAGACAAGTGGGAGAATGTGCTACAGTGAAACGTAGAAAGTAGGGGTGATCAAAATCGGACCGAAAATGTTAAACCGAACTGAAACCGGCCAAATAAAATCAAAATCGAAACTATTTTTCAGTTTTGGTTTCGGTTTGTAACCGAAACCATGAGAAGCTTGGTTTTGATTTTGGTTTCTATTAAAAACCAAAACCAAAACCAAAACCAAAACCAAAACTGTCGGTTTCAAACTGAAACTGACAGTTCAATTAAACTGATCATGTTTTTGGAAGACATTTCTATTAACCTTACATATGTCTTCTATTAGCCTTAATTGATTGAGATAAGGTAAAGTAATATTTATAAAAAATAAAAATAATGTAACAAAATTATATTGGCTTTGATTTCTCTTAATTTTAAGAGAATATATAAGTAACTTAATCAATGTACCAATTAAATGCAAGCATTTGTTTAATAAATTTCATTGTTTAATTAAAATTTTATTTTAAATTATTCCATTATTTTATACTCATTGTTTAATTGAAATTAATGTAATAAAGAAATCAATTCGAAACTAGTTTTAGATCATAATAAAAAAAAAATTGGTTTCAAACTGAAACTGGTCGGTTTTAAACCAAAATCGAAACCGTAATAATCGGTTATGATTTCGGTTTGAACATTTTATTAAATCAAAATTATCGGTTTCAAACCAAAACTGGCGATTCGGTTAAACCGGTTATGGCTAGTAGGAAGTGCAAATGGAGAACGTGCTATCACGGTGTGGAAAGTTATCAAAAGTAGCTCTTATAAATATGAGAACGGAAGGCTTACCAAGCCTGAGGAACCAATCTCACAAATCAATCAAGTGAATCAATCAAACACAAATTCGAGTAGATCAATTTCAATTTCAACAATTTTCTTCAAGTAGCTAGTTCAAGACTTTCAGTACTGTCTATTTCTTATTAGTTTTTTTCCTACGTATTTTTGTAACTAAATTTCTACTGAACTAGTGCTAACTTGTTAATTTTCTCAATTAATACAAGTGCCTAGTTCCTTCTTAGTTATCTTTTCCGTTTATTGCTTATTTCTTTTCACATAATCAAAGTTAGTTATTTTAGTGAATTTGTTTTTCATAAGTGAAACTAAGAATCTAGTAGTAATTTGGTCCCTTAATTATTATTTCGCACAATCACAGAATTAGAAGTTAGATTAGTAATGTGCTTTAATTTTTATTGTTTTATATTTGATAATCTGCTTCTCTGGCATACTCACATTTATTTTATTTGCTACTTGCAAGGGCCATACTTGTTGGCTTCAAAATTACAGTCAACAATAATATTTGGTACACTCGGTGGGACCGATAGCGACCATTGATCATGCCACCAAAAACACGTGGGAAAGAAGTAGCAGAGTCAAAGGCACAACCTGTTGCGCCTTCACAAATTGGAGGACACATTCCGTAACTTGTTCATTAGATTGAAAGGGGTCTTACCCATCAATATCCTCAGGAGAAACACACCACCGAGGATCCAATTGCAAGATGATCACCTCCATAAGTGGCTTATACCCCTGTTGCCTTGGGAAACCAAGTGGCTCATCTGACATTAGAGGAAAGAATGATGCAGATGGAGACACAAATGCAGGAATCTTTTCAGATTATGAAGAAAGACTTCTAGATTGTTATGCGGGGCCTTGACCAATGTTTACAAGAGATAACCAACCAGATGACCTCCATTCGCCAATGTAGTAATAACAGTTCTTCCAAGCCTTCAATAGGGGAACTCGGGGGGTAGTCCATCAAGAGAAACAATCGCATAATGCCTCTAATGGAGGAACATTATTGCCCTCTACAAAGAAGGGAGGTCACTCCAGAGGCCTCACAATGAAATAAGTCAAACAACAACAACAGGATGTTAGGTCCTCCTCCTCCCATGACTTTTTCTGGTGCAATTGGCCCTCATACTCATCCACATGCCTATGAAGAAGAAAGAGTGGGAGGATCCCAAGCCCCAAGGGGCAACCAATTTCAGTCAATGCAGTTTCCTCCGTAGAAAGTTGATGTGGATGTTGTAAGGGAGGTGGTACAAGAGTTGTATGGGTTAGGCCTTCGCCAAATAGTCCGCCCACAATTCTACAAGTCTTATCCGAAGGCGATTGATCAGGATAACCCTTTCCCAGAGGATTTAGAGTTTTTGACTTCATATTATTTTGAAGCCTATATATATATATATATATATATATATATATATATATATATAAAGATGATTAGAAATTGTTATATTTTTAAATGTATCATTATCATTGTGGATTATTATTGCTTGATTCAGGTTTTCTTTGTTGTATAGGGTTCTATATATGTTCATTGCCTCGTATGTACATATGTTCCTTATTTCAAAAGTTCATATGTTCTCTTCCTTGAATATTCATATGTCTATTACCACATATGTTTATATGTACATGCCAAAGAGTATATTGTTTTATATGTCCATATATCCATTGTTCCACTTATTCACAAGTATATGTATAAAAACTCAAGATGCATGCTAAATGATAAATGTTAAGTGATATGTGTTAAGTAAAATAATTTAGATTATACATGTGTATATGATCAAGATATGTGTATAAAAGGTTAGAATGTACTCTAAAGTAAAATAGGTGAATCAACTATGTATTCTATATGTGAAGTGATAAGAGTGATTTGATCTATAAGAGAGTGCTTAAGTATATATCAAAATAGGTGAATGTGTATATATGTAGTGGGGTATGATGGAAAGAAGACTTCTAATTGAGGTGATAAATCGTAAGTTTGATTGTGTATGTGTATATGAAGTTTATCAAGAAATCATGTGATGATTTAACTATAAGATGCATAAGGTAAACTTAATTATTGAAATTGCTTATGAATATGGGTGAATGTGTTATGAAATTAAATATAATTAGTGGTGATATATATATAGTTCTAGGAACGAAAGTAATGAGAAATAAATATAAAAGTAGAGAAATATATGGTTTTGATAAGAATAATAAGTTAGTGTATTAATGACACTATGTGGTAGAAAAAATGTATAAGGATCTAATATGGACTATAATAATTATTTGACAAAAAAATGATAATTATATAAAATTAAGTGTGTTATGTTTGGTGATATACCATCAAAAGGAATGTGTATTAAAAATTGAAGCATCATATAGCAGTAAGAGTTTAGTAAGTATTTAAATTTTGAAAATGTATAAGTGTAGGTATGATGCATATGTGACTTGGGTTAGTTATATATATGATTTTGTTAATGGATCTTAAGCATGAAAAGTTTTAATTATATATATACTGTTGGCTCAAGTATGGAAAATCCTAGAAATGGTGAATATAATTTTCAAAAATCAATTTCAATTTAAAAACTTTTTCTTTGAAAAACTTGAATATTAAAATAATATTAGCGGAAATAATTAATCAAAGAAAATAAATAATTTTAAGTTTATATGAATATCTAAACCATTCAAACAAACAAGCAAATAATCAACAAATATAAGAGTGTAGGGAAGAGAGATTCAAACACAAGATTTATAGTGGTTCGACCAACTCCTTGCCTTCATCTACTCCTCAAGTTTCACTTGATATTTTCACTATCAACAATTCTTTTACGGGTGCAAGATCAAACCCAAGTGTTTCCAAGCTCACACTTAAACTTCTTATAAGTATTTCAATGGCTAACACTTAAACCCAAGTGTTTTCAAGGTACACACTTAAACCTTTCCAAGTGTTTTATGGCTCACACACAACCTTTACAATAGAGAATGATTTGAGGTTTAGAGTCACTATAGACTTTGACAAATAGCTAGTACAAAAGATAGAAGAATGTAATCTAGCTTAGAATAAATTTGAACACACAAAGATGAGAAATGAAGCTTTTGTGTTCTAGCTGAATGAACAAAGAATTTAGAGTTTGAGAGCTTTGATTTGCTTGTAATATGTATTCTTGATGTGTATATACTTCTCTTCACTTCACCTTGAGTATTTTGATATATATAGGTCTTCATTCCATACTTAATCAACCATTTTAGTGCTCTAAAAATGGTACTAGACAAGTTCAAATAGCTATATAATGGCTATATTCCAATTGCTATATAACAATGGCTACATTCAAAAATTCAAAATCTTGAATTATACAATTCCAAATGATGATCCATTTTTGTTTTTGTTGGAAACATTGAACAGTTTAATGCAACTTTGTAGATTAAAGAAATTCCAAAATAATCCATCTTCATACTCTAAAAAATCAGAATATTTTATTGCTCATCTAGTCATGACAGTTTGAACATGCTTCAGTATTTCACCCAATACTTCTTCTATAAATCTCGGATTGATGCAAGTCCTTTTGCATATGAAACTGAACTTCCAGAACTACAAATCTGGAGAAGGGCATGTTCAAAATCTCTTTGTAAAATTAACGCCACTAATTCTAATTGACATCATCTACTGTTACCCAGTCTGACAGCTTGAGCATAATTCAATTAAAAATTCAAAACTCCATTTTCCAAGCTCTAAAAATTATACTAATTTTTATTTCTGAAAGACTGATGTATCTATCCATACATATATCACTTGCATTCATAAACTATCCCAAATAGTACAGTTTATTATTCAAACTTCAATTAACAGTTTTGCTTCCATGGAGATCATCCTTCTTCATATGAGTTTCTTGGTTTCACATGCTCTTTTCATTTCCCTCATGTGTTCTATAGCTCTTCCCATATTTATTGCTTTGGGATTTCATTTTGATCTTCACATTTAATTTCTTTACTTCATTGCATCAATGGTAATCAAAGATTACCTACTAACACCAACAACACTAAACAAACTTGTTAGTAGTAATAATATTTTGCATCATCAAAATCACATATGAAACCTTGGGTTCAACATATATGAATTGGAGAAGAGTAAAGTTAAGTGACCATTAGAAGTGTATAAGTGAAGTTGATAAAGAATAAATGAGAGCAAGTAGATAATAAGAATTTTGTGTGTGTGCATGTACATAAGAGCATATTATAGGTATGGACAAATGAATTCATGTTAAAGAGTTCACTTATACCTTGCCTCACATGTTATTTGTTCATTGCTTACATGTTCACTTGTACATGCCAAAATGTTCATTGCCTCTATTTGTTCATGTCAAGATTTTATTGCTTCTATATGATCCAAGTACATATATGACCCATATTGTTATTGCAAGCTAACGTTGAATACCAAGCCAAACAGTTTATGGCAGTATATTCTTAATTCATTGAGATTTTTTTCTCATTAGTGGTGATTATTTATTTTTTAGGGAAGTTAATAAATCATGACAAGAAATATACATGTTCTAAAGGCAAAATATGTGAAAGATTTAGAAGATTATGTATGAAATTCAAGAAGATCATCAAGTAATGTTGCTACACTTGAAAGATTGCATGTAGAGGTTGTAATTTATTATTTGTTATAATCATATGTGTAAATTTGTAAAGTTGTTTGAGCTCCATGTGTGTAACTAAGGTATATATGTTCATATGTATACAAAAGATGTTAAGTGATATTTGTATATAATAAGAAATATATTATGAGTATATGTATTGATAGATGTATATAAGAACTTGAATAATTGATGTGATATCAGGTTGAGATTCTGTGGATGTAATGCGATTATATGTCATTATTGGTTAGTTGCATACCATTATGGATTGATAGCATGTATGGGTTCTACAGATTTTCGGTGACTTTAAGTTTATCCATGCTCTGGGACCATCGCGACTAAGAAGTTGGGTCGTGACATAGATGACTTATGTTATTAGGTCCACTCTTGAAGGGAGAGAATGTGGGCTTCACCTGCCCTTATAAAAAGTAGAAGAATGAAAAAGCATCTCTAAATCCCATAGAAAAAAACATCCCATCAGTCTCCTCCTGAAAGTACCAATGGTAGGAAGTTGAAAAAAATGATCTCTCCATAGTGGGTGGTAGGAGAGCAGTCACAATTGAACTATCCAAAGACTCCTAGTGTAGGCACCAGAGTCAAGAGTCATTTTTGCCAAAGCATGGTAAACTGCTACAAGAAACATGGTGTTTAAAACAAATGTCCTCCCATGGGCCATAGCACGTGTAAGGGCTACATAATCTTGAGTAGGTCTACTAGCTGAGGGACAAAATAGGTATTGACAGAGGAGGACCCACAGAAACATAGCATGATCACTATCAGTTGGAGTCCCATCCCCATGCTTGTTGATGAGAGAGGAATATAAGCTAATAATAGGAGTAAAGTCTAAGCAATCTGCAGTATCGATCAAACTGGGAGCATCATCTCCAATAATAGGAAGGCCGGTGAGTGCAACTATGTCCTTCAGTGTGATGGACATTGGCCTAGTTGGAAAAATGAAGGAATTGGTTCTTTTAGACCAAAATTGGAGAGCAGCATAGGATGTCATTCTAAGGCTTAATTTTCTACACATTTATACTCACAAGATAATCAATGCCCAATTTCTTCCATTTTTTTAAAAAGTAAAGTGGCTTGAGGCAGTTCATCCACTCTATCCATGGTGTAGTTGCCTTCGACCAAGATTTCAATGCCACACTTAATGGATTTGGGAATAGCCACATCACTAAAAGAAAACTCAGACAGGTCTCTTAGAGGAAATGGAGTTGGGGAGAGGATTAGTCAAGTTGATGGGTCCAATGGTCCATGTCCCAAATTGCTCACTGGAAGGAGATTTTGTGCCAGGAAAAGGAATTTGAAAAATTAAAAGAAAGTCAAATTCCTCTATAAAAGATTGAAGAAAAATATTAAAAGAGAAGGAAAGGAAATCTTTTCCTACTGTGGGGTCAGCAATGATATCATTAGGCATAGGAGTCGTGTGAGAATCTTCAATAGTAGAAGGGGCAATTTTCTCTGTAGTCATATGGGAGATATTTGTACATATAGAAGGACAATTTGTTAAAATTCCTACAAAGTAGGCAAATTCACACGCAGTGGGAAGTAGTTCTTGAAGGAAAAGTGCGCGAAAATCAAGCGTCTTGAAATTCAAAATTTTCAGGTTTAGTGTTTTTCTTTTTATCCCAATTTAAAGTTCCTTCAAGAATTTGAGCTAAAAAAGAATTATGTCATCTAGTTTTTCCATTCAAAAACTCTAATTTCAATTCTTTCTTATGACCTAGCAATTTCTCCAAATTGAACGGAAAATCACAATACCCATCCTCCAAATAATCAAAATCAACAGACTCTGAGTCATCAATCCATCAAAATCATAATACCCATCCAATTTTTAATTCAAATATAACAAAAATAAAACCCAAAAGTCAAAAATACATGAGAATTTTTACCTTGTTTATGTGGATTTGGATTGAGAAATGTTGATGTGGAGTTTAGTGTTTTATAAAAATAAAAATAAAAATAAAAACCAAACAATAATACATGAGAATTTTTACCTTGTTTATGTGGATTTGGATTGAGAAATGTTGATGTGAAGTTCAGTGTTTTATAAAAATAAAAATAAAAATAAAAATAAAAATAAAAATAAAAATAAAAATAAATGCTTGAAACCAAACAAATATGCACCTTGTGGATTCAGGTTAATAAAGAAATATGAGACTTATGAAATATGTTTTCATAAGTTAAGAAAGAAGAAGGGCCAAAATTGAAGATGGTCAGTGAATTGATGTTTTAGAATATATATATATATATTACACACACACATATATATAATACCCAAAAACCTATTTCAAAACTCAAGCCACCTCCACACACACACACACACACACATATATTATAATATATGTATGTGTGTGGAGGTGGCTTGAGTTTTGAAATAAATTTTTGAGTGTGATAGGTTTTAAAATTTAAATTTGATATCATATTTGACCCTTTGTTAGATTGTTGGGATTTTGAGTTTGACTGTTTATCCACGCAAGGTTCATTTTATCCTAAATTAACTTGCGTACAAGGGGCAATTGTTGGCACCATTAAATTGTTGATTGGTTGATTGGTTCTGAGGTTTTCTTCTGTCTTGTGCCTTTGCTTTTATAACTTTTGTGGGATGGATGTCTGTAACCACTTTATTCCACTTCTCCACTAGTTCCACTTTACCCACACGTGGTATATGTAGCAGTAGAGAACTGTAGAATTCTCTAAAAATTCACATTCTGCACATGTAGTAAAAGGTTGCCAGACTTTTGAAAATTTATGAATTTGACTAATTTTTGGCCCAAATTAAATAATTAAATAATTTCATTGGGTCTAATAAAATTATTTGGACCTCTAATTAATTTTATAGACCTAGCCCAGTTATGCTATGGTGCAAATAAGATTATGATATTGGATTAATATTAATCCTCATTCTCCAAGTTAAGTGGTTAGACACCAAACCGAATGGACTTGGAGTCCACCAAATTAATTTCAATTATGAATTATTAGACTTTGTTAAATTGCTCTTCATTTCCTTCATAGACTATTTTCTTCCGCAATTTAAAATATATATGTAAATAATTATTGGAACCATTAAATAATTTATAGGCTTTAATTAAATTTGGGCCTGTTTTAATTTTTAGATTGTAATTAAGTTGAGCCCATGTGTTTAATTTTAAATTTATTTAGTTGGACCTTATCATTAAGTTTGCTTAAGGTTTTAATTAATTGGGCTTGAATATTTGGTTATAGCCCATTAATTAATTTAACCACAAGCATTACATAAATTATTAGCAGTTTCTTAAAAATAGGTACAGGTGGGAGAACGTGAAATGGAAAGTGTAAATAGAGAACCTGTTATTATAAGCGTGGGAAGTTATTAAAAGGAGCTCCTATAAATATGAGAACTGAAGGCTTACCGAGCCAAAGGAAACAATCTCACAAATCAGTCAAGCAAATCAATCAAATACAAGTTTCAGTAGATCAATTTCAATTTCAACAATTTTCTTCAAGTAGCCAATAGCTAATTCAAAACTTTCAATACTGTTTATTTCATATTAGTTTTTATTTCCTTCATATTTTTGTTATTAATTTCCTATTGAACTAGTCCTAATTTGCTAATTTTCTCAATTAATACAAGTGCTTAATTCGTTCAATTATCTTTTCCATTTACTGCTTATTTCTTTTCACATGATCAAAGTTAGTTATTTTAGTGAATATGTTTTTCATAAGTGAAGCAAAGAACCTATAAATAATTTGATCCCTTATTATTTCGCATAGTCGTAGGATTAGAAATTAGATTAGTAACGTGCTTTAATTTTTATTGTTTTATTTTTGAGAATCTGCTTCTTTGGTACGCTCACATTTATTTTTATTTGCTATTTGCAAGGGCAAGACTTATTGGCTCCAAAATTACAACCAACAATAACATATTAATTAAGTTTTAGAACTCTTGAAATCACAAGATAGTATATCGGTTTTCTATTTTTTTTCTTGAATCAAAACAAACTAATAAGTATAAAATCAATATGTTTTGTGTTGATTTGATGTAAATTGGATTGATCAGTTCTTTCTTTTTTTTATTCAACCTTACATGAAACAATAAAATAAGGGAGATTGATTTTAATTTTGGCAGAATCTATATAACCCAAAAAAAAATTAAAGGGGATTGTTAGTAATAGAAGAAACATTCTATAAAAGATTGAAGAAAAATATTAAAAGAGGAGGAAAGGAATTCATTTCCTATAGTGGTGTGAACAATGATATCAATAGGTGTAGGAGTCGTGTGAGAATCTCCAATAGTAGAAGGGGTAATTTCGTCCAAAGTTATGTGGGAACTACGTGTGTATACAAAAGGACAACTTGACAAAATTCCTATAAAATAGGCAAATTCACACACTGTAAAAAGTATTTCTTGAAGGAAAAGTGTGTGAAAATCAAGCTTCTTGAAATTCAAAATTTTCAAATTCGTTGTTTTTCTTTTTATCCCAATTTAAAGTTCCTCCAAGAATTTGAGCAAAAAAAAAGTCATTTGTCATCTAATTTTTAGTTTTTTCATTCAAAAACTAACTCTAATTTCAATTCTTTCTCATGACTTAGCAATTTCTCCAAATTGAACGAAAAATCACAATGCCCATCCTCCAAATAATCAAAATCAACAAACTAAAGTCATCAATCCATCAAAATTATAATACCCATTCAATTTTTAATTCAAATACCACAAATATAAAACCCAAGAGTCAATAATACATGGGAATTTTTACCTTGTTTGTGTGGATTTGGATTGAGGAATGTTGATGTGGAGTTTAGTGTTTTAGTTCCTTCAAAATAAAATTAAAAATAAAAATGGCGGCTTGAAACCAAAGAAATATGTGCCTTGATGGTTTCGGATTAACAAAGAAATTTGTGACTTATGAAATATATATGTGAGTATGTGTGTGTATGTGTGGTTTGAGTTTTGAAATTGTCGCACCCCGCTTCGGGCGGTGCAACGGTCTTAGGGTATAGGTAGGCATAAGGCCACCGACCACCCGTAAAACCCATAAACATGACTTCCACATACGGCATCATTGCATCTAATACACACATATCCCCAAGATCTCAACCTGAACATACATATTCACATAATCTCCATACATACTAATCTTACATAAGTTCTCGCAAGAACATATCTCGACACTCATATAATCCCATATCATAAGTTAATACATATAACTAGTTGTTCGATATTGTCGATGAGGCCACAATAATATCTCTCCCTTACATACACATGGAGCATCTAGAATAAATTTCAATTACAAAATAATCAAAGGAGAAATTACATTAATTAACTTGGTTCTCTAGGAAGGAGGATGCCTGAAGAACCGAACCAATGAACTTCTATTCTCCTGGAAAAAAGGAATCACTAATGAGATAAAGCAGTGAATAGATAATATATCATTATACCTTTCAACTTGGGTTATCATATCATAAGAATAAT
>CATKHJ010040237.1:0-12265 GCA_949750685.1 Vernicia montana | reverse complement strand
ATTCACATATACACATACTTGTTGAATTTAATCATTAATTCAACATTTAAACATATCATACAATAGCATTAATTTAATCACATAATCATGGAATCAATTTCATCGTGCAACCATTTGTTCATAAGGTTAGGGTATTACATTTGTAATATATGGCATATTACTCTATTGTATTTAATGGAATTCCTTTGATGAATGAATGTGGATTGTTATAGTAATGTGTTGAGGTTCTGATCTGGGAATTGTATGTGCATGACTGGATATAGTATAGTATTGGGTTCTACGGATTTTCGGTGGCCTTACGCCTACTCATGCCCTAGGACCGTCGCGACTCGGTAGCCGGGTCGGGTCGTGACATTGTTGCAACCAGATTAGTTTAGAAGTAGTATCAGCAAGAGCTCGGTACTTAGCTTCAGTGCTAGACCTGGATACAATAGTCTTCTTTTTTACTTTGCTAGGAGATGAGAGAATCACCAAGAAATAAGCAATAGCTAGTGGTAGAGGGCGATAAGTGGGATCTCCTGCCCAATCAACATCAAAGTAAGCTTGCAATTCTAGTGAAGATGAGCTAGAGAATTGTAAGCCATGAAACAGAGTACCCTTGACATGTCGAAGAATATGAAGTATGGTTGCAAAATGAGTGGTCCGAGGAGTAGACATGAATTGATTGACTATATGAACTGCATAAGCAATATCAGGACGAGTGATAGTAAGATATACAAGACTGCCAAGCAGCTGTCAATAGAGAGTGCCATCACTGAGAAGAGTACCATTAGTGGCAGAAAAATGAGCATTGGCCTCGAGTGGAGTACTAGCTGTTTTCTCATATGTCAATCCAGCCCAAGAAATAAGATTTGTAGCATATTTGGCTTGAGACAAATAATATCTAGTGGAATCGGATGAGACTTTAAGACCAAAAAAATAACTGAGTTGTCCCAGATCCTTCATCTCAAACTTGCTACTAAGAAACAACTTAAGATCATTGATACCCTGCAAATCACTGCCAGTTATTGTCATATCATCAACATAAAGAAGTAACATAATGCATCATCTATTGGTTTGTCAAATGAACAAAGCATGATCATAGGGACTGGATTGAAAGCCAATATGTTTAATAGAGTAACTAAATTTTGCAAACTAGGCTCGATGGGCTTGTTTTAAGCCATAAAGAGCTTTCCAAAGTCGACAAACCGTATTAGGAGGATGGTCATAACCAGGAGGAGGTTGCATATAGACCTATTCATAAAGATCACCATTAAGAAAAGCATTCTTCACATACATTTGAAATAATTGTAATTTTTTGACAGCAGCAATGGATAGAAGACTACGAATAGAGGTAATACGAGCCACAGGAGCAAAGGTTTCTTCATAATCAATTTCATATTCCTGTGTAAAACCTTTAGCTATAAGCCTTGCCTTGTAATGTTCCACTAAACCATCTGCTCGAGTTTTAATTTTATAGACCCATTTACAGCCAGTGATAGACTTCTCAGTTGGAAAATCCACCATATCCCATGTATGAGTACTTATAAGAGCCTGAAGTTCTTCCACCATAACTTTCTGCCAGAGAGGGTTAGTACTAGCCTCACGGTAGGTTTTAGGTTCATATAAGGAAACAATGGTAGAATAACCATGATAATCATGAAGAGTAATAGTAGGTTGCCTTACACGAGTACTACGATAAGGAGAGGATGAAACTAGTGGTGAACTGGATGAGGAGGAAGGATCAGCAGATGTTGAAGAACCAAGATCTTGAGGCGATGGAAAATCATTAAGAGCAAGTGTAAGTGAGCCTATATTGTCTGAGCTAGACTGTCCTGCAAAAGATTCATCAGAAAAAATAATAGAGGGATCAGTTAGAAAAGAAGAAGGAATAGTCTGGACCTTAAGGGATGAAAGACTAGAAAATATTTTATATTCCCATAACGTAATGACGAGAAATACGAATACGTTGAGAAAGTGGATCCCAACAATGATAACCCTTATGTTCAATCCCATATCCCAAGAAACAACATAATCTAGCTTTGGGTTCTAATTTTGTATGTTCATGAAGCTGGAGAAGAACAAAGCACACACTGCCAAAAACACGAAGAGACTGATAATCAGGTGCATGACCATATAAACGTTCATAAGGGGAAACATTACCAATAGTGGAAGTGGGAACTCGATTAATGGTGTAAACAGCAGTAAGTGCAACTTCCCCCCAAAAAGACTCGGGACATGAGGAAGAGATAAGAAGGGCTCTAACGATGTCCATGATATGTCTATGTTTACGTTCTACTCTGCCATTTTGTTGAGATGTACCTAGACAACATCGATGTACAATAGTTCCATTTTGAGATAAAAATTGAGATAATGCAGAATCTTTTATATTCCATAGCATTATCAGTGTGAAGAATTTTAACAGGACAAGAAAACTGAGTTTTCACCATGGAAGCAAATTGAATATAAACCTGAGGTAATTCAGACCTATTTTTCAAAAAATAAATCCATGTAAAATGTGAAAAATCATCCACAAAAATCACAAAATAACGAGAACCACTCATAGTAAGATGAGAGGCTGGTCTCCAAATATCAGAATGAACTAAATCAAAAGGTGCAATAGAAATAGTATCACTAGAACCAAAAAGCAAAGTATGATATTTGGATAACTGACAAGAAACACAATCAAAATGTTCATTGTTGACATCACCTAAACAACCATTGGAAATTAAAGATCTAAGCCTAGAACTAAAAACATGGTCTAAACGAGAATGCCAAATAGTAGAGGAGACAGAAGTAGCATCAAGACTGGATGGTAAACGAAGAATATTAAGCTCAAACAGTCAACCCACTTTACGCCTTGTCCTAAGGATTTCCTTCGTCTGTGGATCTTGCACAATACAACCAGTACTTAAAAAATGTAAGTCAACACCAAGTTCACATAATTGACCAACAAAATTAAGAATCAAGGATAGTTTGGGAACAAATAAAGTATTTGGAAAAGACATATTAGATGTAGAGATAGTGCCTATTTTAGTAACAGGTAAAGCAGAATTATTAGTAGTATAAATAATATGTGTAATAGTAGGAACATACATAAAAGAAAATAAGGAAGAATCAGATATCATGTGATTGCAACAGGCAGAATAAAAAAACTATGAAGAAGGTGTACCTGGAGTAACAGAGAGAACAGATGAAGAAGACATACCAAAGGGAGACTATAACTGGTGGAGAATGGTCTGAATGTCCTGAAGTGTGAATTTTGAAGATGCAGTGTTAGAAAAACCCTCAATAGCAGCAACAGTGGTGGAAAAGCGTTTAGATCTATAAGTGCTCATAGAGGAATTAGTGGGATTTCCAGAACCAAAAGTTTGTTGATTTTGAGGTCGCTTACGACAATCAGTCTTCATATGACTGGGTTTCTTGCAGCAATTACAAGTAACAATGCGAGAAAACCCCACAGGAGTAGCCAGAGCAATATTAGGCTGAAAGATATGTGGAGAGAGAGAAGGACCTGAGGGAGTAGTGAGGATGGCAAGGATCGTTTTGCACAAAGTGTGTTGAGGCAAGTTTCTTCATAAAGTAATTCCCGAATCACAACATCCAATTTAGGCAAGGGACTGCGATGAAGAAGTGAAGCACTGACAGGCTCAAATTCTTGATGAAGAGTCATAAGAAGATGTTAAGCACATTGACAATTGCGAACGTCTAAATAGAGATTAGCAGAGGCAGAGTCAGGCCACTTAGGATCACAGATGGCTAATTGATCCTAGATTGTTTGAAGCTCAGAGACATAGCTATATATGGTTTGATGAGGTTGTTGCTGAAGTCGATAAAGGTGACGATAAAGTTGAAATTGGTGCACATCATTAGAAAATATCGAATTTTTAGAAAATCCCATACCTCACGAGCAGTATCAAAACGGCGAAATTCACTTTTAATTTCAAGAAGACAAGTGTTGCGGAACCATGTCAAAATTTGATGGTTTTTACCATCCTACTGTTCTAGTCGTTTCACAAATTTTGTATCATCTTCATAAACATTTTTGGTTAGTTGGGAATTTTCACCAGTCACATAATGCCATAAAAGATGGCCTTTCAGAAAGCTGTACATCTCTTGTGACAATAAGTCATAATTAGTGCCATCAAAAATAATATTAATGGGTTGCAACACATGTTAAAAAGCATGTTGGAAATTTTCAGAAGCCATTTGTATAGCAAAACAGAGGCAAATCAGTGCAGAAAATAGAAAATCAAACCTGGAACTCATAGATAGAAACATA
Source organism: Vernicia montana (assembly GCA_949750685.1). Taxonomy (NCBI): domain Eukaryota; kingdom Viridiplantae; phylum Streptophyta; class Magnoliopsida; order Malpighiales; family Euphorbiaceae; genus Vernicia; species Vernicia montana. The sequence goes on along the minus strand of CATKHJ010040237.1, from coordinate 8,004 downwards.
ATATGGCAAAACAAACAGCAAAAATGAACTCAGAAGGCCAAAAAACTTTCGAAACCGGTATGAAATTGTTGAAAATTGATCTAAAAATTGTTGAATCGATTGTTCAAAGGTTGTTGAACTGAGTTGGTTAGAGGGCGGATTGAGAACACAGATCGGAGTGGACAGAGTGCAAATCGGGCAGAGCGCGAATTGGGTCGAGCAGAGTGCTGACGTCAGCACCGGCAAGCAAAAACTTTCAACAGTGCGTCCGGCGTCCGATGAGCTTCTGGCGAGTTGCGTTAGAGTCTCTAGGAAGAGAGGAACAAAATGTTGTCGGCAAGCCACCGATTAAGAGCCAACAAATTGACCAAACAGCAGAGACAATAGCTTTATATGAACTTAACTCGAAAAAGACAGCTAGAAGAAAATTTTCCAAGAGAGAACAGAAAAGAAAATTTTCAGAACTGGAAAAAAAAAAAAAAAAAATTTAAAGGGACTATGATACCATGACAAAATAAATAGGGAATTGAGAGAAATCTTATATATTGATGTAAGTGAATTGTATAGAGAATGAGGACTCTATATATAAAGGTACAACGGAGCAATATATGGAAAGAGAATAATCTAGCTATAATTACAAACATAATTACAGGGATATAATTGAGTGATTTGTGGCATGATATCTGTATATTAACACTGTCAAAGAGGGAAAAATGTATGTATATATAATTATATATTTTGAGAAAGGTAATTAATATGAAAGGAATAAAGTAAAACATGATGATATTTATTAGTTAATAATTTTTCAGACAAAACTTGTATCTCTTATCATAAAGCAAATGGGAGCCATTCTCGCTTTTGAGATTATGATGTAAGAAGCATATGCCACAGCTTTAATTTTCCTTATTTTAATAACATTTGTATGCATATGGCCGAAACCATTGACTCATCATATAAGCAAAGATAGAAATTTGGTTACGATTAAAGGTATCCATTGATTGAAGCTGTGGTGAAAAAAATTTAAAAACAAAAAATCAACAATGTGGGTTTGTCATCCTATGAATTTCTTTACTCAGAATTCACAAAATTAGATTTCATTTGAAAAAACTTATATATATTGAAATAATAATTCAATTCAATTATATGAATTAAATCTTGTGCAAGAATTATTTTAAATATGGTGTACATAAATGATGAATAATATAATTTACTTTAATTTATAAATTACCTTTATTTATATAAAAATAACTTGTTACATTGAACTTTATACGATATTAGAATATACATATATATTTGTATGAATTGATTATAAATAAATTTTTAATTAATTTAAATTTTTACAAAATAATATAATTTTTATTTATTTTGAAATATTTTTTTATACTAAAAAAATTTTATTTTGTAAAATATATCATTTTAAATGTAAAAATTGTTAGAACAAGGGACGAGCGGGAGGGGGCCTAGGCCCCCTAAAGGCAATTTTTTTTATTTTTTATTTTTTATAGTAGATTCCTCAGTTTAGTAAAGATGACCTTCCACATATATTGAATTTTATACTTATTTCTTTTATTTTCATTAAATTATTAAAAAAATTTCATTTAAATATTTTTATCACCTTTTAATTTTCAATTTAAAAAAAATAACACCTAATTTTTATTAATATTTAAAATATAATTTTAATTTTCTCCTCTCAAAAAATTTGACACTAAATTTGTACCTAGTTAGAATGTAAAATGCTAGTTTTCAAGCATGGCCCATGCTTGAAAACTAGCATTTTAGATTATTTGTACCTAATTTTTGTCACCCATGTTCCATGGGTGACAAAAATTAGGGCAGTGAAAGAGTCACATGTTCATAGTCTACAGCAGCCTTTAACTAAATCACGGGTTGAACAGGGTACTAAATGTTAAAAATTGTCATGAATGAAAATCTAATTCCGCGTTTGCAATTGATTCCTCTTGTCCTTTTTATTATTGAGTTGAACGGTATAGATAAAAGTACTGATGGTCTCCTAATTCCAAATTTGATCATGAAAGCAGATGGGTTGTGACTAATTAATTACATTATTTCTTTTGAGATATTTGGTGATGCATAATGAAAGAATTCTTGTTTGCACTATATGGTATTCGATATGTCACAATCACATATCAATGAACTTGACCTATGCTTGAGATACATAAACGTAAGAATAGTGCGAGAAATGAATGGACAATGAATTATCTCACATGAATGAATATTTCTAAATTATTATAATTATTTTTATGTCTTGTTAAACTTCAATTACTACATGCATGAATGAGCTTGATAATAATATTTCAACAATAACGAATCTAGAAAATTTAATAAGTGATAACAATATGCGTGTATATATTATACAAATATATATAAGTATAGAAATATTACTAATATTTAAAAATTTAGACAAGAATATATAATATGCATAATTAAAAAAAAAATTATACTTTAAAATAAATAAATGCGCACTAAATTTAGTTGTTAATTCTATTTTTTTTTTATTTTTTTTAATGATCTAATCAAATTAAAATAATAATTTCTATTTTAGCTCAAATTAAATATAATAAATAAAAAATTTAAAATTTAAATGGATTATAAAATAATTAACACATTTAATAAGGGTAAAATTAATAATTTTAATAAAAATAAAATTATCTTCTTCTCATATATACAAAAAGATTTAATAAAGATAAAATTATCTTCTTCTCATATATACTAAAAGATTTTCATGGGTGGCCCTCACTGCCCATGGTAAATCCGCCAATGTAGGTGAATGGTGCTTATTTATGCATATCCAATAATTAATATGTCACAATCTCACACAATTTTATTTTTGAAATATAATTTAAAAAGTTGAGAGAATGCTCCTATAATGAATTTATATAGATTTCATTGAAGCCATACAAAGAAATGTCATTGATATAAATTGATAAGATAATATTTTTATTTTTTCATCCACAATATTTATATATCATATAAACTTAAATATTTTTAAATAAATATCTTGAAATTAGATGTCGGTAAACTTCAGCTATATATATATGGGAGATTGTGAGACCCACAATATTTAAGCAAGTGGTGTATTTATATTAAAAATAATTTTCTACATTTCAGAATTCAATTAAGCAAGACAAGAAAAAAAAAAAAGAAATTAAAAGAAAAAAGAATAGAATAAAATACTAGACTTCAAAACTATGGGCATGCATGATTGATTGATATCTTCTCTTTCGTGTCTATAAGAAGGCTAGAGGTTCACTTAACTTGGAATTCATCGAAGCAGACAGCCAAAATGGCCAAGTATGCTTTGGCTAATGTCTTGATTCTCCTTCTGAACTTGGGCACTTTGCTCACTTCTCTTGCTTGCCCTTATTGTCCTTACCCAACTCCACCATCTCCTAAGTATCCTCCTAAGTTGCCACCCAAACACCCACCAAAAGTAAAACCACCCTTTCACCCAAAACCACCAAAAGTGAAGCCACCCTTTCACCCAAAACCACCAATAGTTAAGCCACCCTTTCACCCAAAACCACCAATAGTGAAGCCACCCTTTCACCCAAAACCACCCAAGCCTCCTGTTGTTCCCAAACCACCTATTGTGAAACCACCAACCATTCCCAAACCTCCTTATGTACCAAAACCACCAGTTGTGAGTCCTCCCTATATACCAAAACCTCCTATAGTAAAGCCGCCACCACCCATTTATCCACCAACACCACCAACTTTGCCACCAAAGCCTCCAGTAGTAACACCAACACCACCAACTTTACCACCGAAACCTCCTGTGATCAGTCCTCCCATAAAGCCTCCAACACCACCAACTGAAACTCCATGTCCTCCGCCACCACCGCCTCCGGTCCCATGTCCACCGCCACCACCACCAAAGCAAGAGACTTGCCCAATTGATACTCTAAAGCTAGGAGCATGTGTTGATGTGTTAGGAGGTTTAGTGCACATTGGTATTGGCAGTAGTGCTAAGGACGCTTGCTGTCCAGTACTTCAAGGACTTGTTGACTTGGATGCTGCTCTTTGTCTTTGCACAACTATTAAAGTTAAGCTTTTAAATATCAATCTTATTTTACCAATTGCTCTTGAGGTTCTAGTCGATTGTGGCAAAAACCCACCTCAGGGATTCAAGTGTCCTGCTTAATTAACTACAATATTTTCTTTGATTTTTACATTTTGGAGGTGTTATCCATTTAATTACGAGCAAGCTGATGGAGTTTTCTATCACTAAACAAGCGGTGTTAGTCACATTAGCAGGGAATAACTTGGGATTGTATTAATTGTGTTTGTTTCTTTTCTTTTTTCTCAATGTCTAGCAATGGATATATACATTTGAGGACCTTTTAATTAATGTTTGTTCTAAGGATATGGCTATGTTGATTCATTCCTGTCTCCTTTGTTTGTTTTCTTGATCACTCCTGATCACCATTTTCATTCTCATTATTATTATTATTTTTAATTCATAGCAAGCTAAAGCAATGTGGGTTATACCACATGAATAACCCTCCTCCTTGATAAATCACTAAATTGATAAAAATTGTCATCATAATGGTAACTCTAAAAGGTTAGTTAAGTTAGCAAAGTGAATTTCTTTCTTGTCTTATCAACTAGAACAAGTATTAGTGTGTGAAATAAAAGGATTAGTGTGTCTCTTTAAAATTATTATGATTTTGAGGTGCGTACCTGTCCCTGTGTGTATATACATTTCAAAAAAAAAAAAAAAAAAAAAAAAATATATATATATATATATATATATGTGTGTGTGTGTGTGTGTGTGTGTGTGTGTGTGTGTGTGTGTGTGTATTGCATATGCGTTATATGTGTTTTCTATTCATGGGAGTTCATTTTCCTGTGGATATGCTAATAGAGAGTGAACTGGGGTTTTGGCCTCTCATATCGGTTGTGTAAAGTGTGTGTGTGAGATATAAGAGTTAGCGTTATTATTCAAAATTATTATGGTTTTGAGGTGTGTACATATCTCTTTTTTATCCATGTGTGTGTGTTTGTGTGTATATACATTTCAAAAAAAAAAAAAAAAATAGAACAAGTCTTAATTTTAGGAGTTAGTACTTAGAAAATAATTTCTAAATGCATAGATTAAATGTAAGATTTTATGTTCCTTTAAACTCATTTAGATAAAGGATAGATACATAAACTGATTTGAAAGTATTCCTAATTGAATTGAAAAAAAAAAATTGTTATCATAATGACAGTGGGAGAACTCTAATTTATATATAATTTAATTAGGGTGGCGCTATTTTCAGAGCACCATTTAATAAGACCAAAGTAATTCTGTTCACTTGATTATATTGCCCCTTATATTAATTAAGTAAAAAATTTCCCTTTTATTCTCTTTTAATTTATCCCAAAAATACTCGTATTTAAACACAATTACTCATTCTTTTTTTTTAGGAAAAAAACACTTATGATAGTAGTCAAAGAGTTGTCTTTCTATCAATACACATTCTCTTCATTGCTTATATAATTTCAATACACATTCTTTTCATTGATTATGTTAAAAAAAAATAAAAAAAAATCCTCTAATTGGAGGGAACAAAACATACCAAGAAAATTGAACTTTTTAAACTTCTCAAGAACTCACAGAAGCATGACTGCCATGGTTCATGGCAAAACACATCTCTTCCCTTTGCTTAATCTCAAGAATCTTTCCTCACCCAACAAGTTTTCTGTATAACAGAGACTTAAAGATCTCTACTTTCTCTATACTACTTGCTCCAAATCAACCAAGGCCTTCCATCAATATAAAAACCTTTTCTCATATTTATCAGGAATGCTCCAATTACAACTCCCTAAATCCAGGCAAACAAGCCCATGCTCGCATGATAATATATCTGGGTTTGTCCCTACTATTTTTGTCTCAAATTATTTGATCCAAATGTATGTAAAATGTTTTCATTTGAACTATGCCTACAAAGTGTTCAATAAAATGACTCAGAGGGATGTCATTTCTTATAACACAATGATATTTGGTTATGTTGGTTGTGGGGAAATGGGTATTGCGAGGGAGTTTTTTCATGCAATGCTTGAGAGAGATGTGGTATCATGGAATTCGATGATTTCTAGGTTCTTACAGAATGGTGAGTGTCAAAAATCAATTGAAATTTTCTTGGACATGGGGAGATCATGTGTGGAGTTTGATTGAACTACTTTTGTTGTTTTGAAAGGGTGTGAAGTTTTGGAAGAGGGTGGTTTGGGAATTCAGGTTCATGGGCTTATAGTTTGAATGGGATTTAATAATGATGTTGTTATAGGCAGTACTTTGTTGGATATGCATGCAAAATGTAAGACTTTAGATGATTCACTTCAGGTTTTTGGAAAAATTCATGAGAGGAATTGGGTTTCTTGGAGTGCAATGATTGCTAGTTTTGTTAAGAATAATCAATATGTTAAAGGTTTAGAGTTGTTCAAGGAAATTCTCTTTCTATCAATACCCCTAGAGAATGTGTATTGATAGAAAGAGAACTCTTTGACTACTATCATAGGTATTTTTTTCCTAAAAAAGAGAATGAGTAATTGTGTTTAAATAGGGGTATTCTTGAGATAAATTAAAAGAGAATAAAATGAAAATTTTTGACTTAACTAATATAAGGGGCAATATTATCAAGTGAACATAATTGCTCTGACCCTAGTAAATGATACTCTAGATATAACGCCACCCAATTAGGTGTGAAATTAATTGTCTTAAGGTTAATACAAGATAAAATAAAATTGTCTTATGGTGTGAAATTGATTTTTTTTTACTTTTCAAGTAAAATTTTTTAATTTATTTTTGAGAGGCCAAATTAGCCAAAATAACAACATAAAATATACAATAAAGAATAATTCTCGTTTATAATAACTCTAATTAATTCTAATTAAATTAGTAGAAATTCACAATATAATCATGAAGAATTGTATGATTGGCCCAATAATTTTTTTTTTTAAAGGATTCACAATGGAAAGATACATCACCAATTGATGAAGCTAATTATAATCGAGGTAGAATAGTTCAATATTTACTTGAGTGATTTTTGGTTGGTGCGACTTGCAAGAAGAAACGAAAGTCAAGTGGGTTAGGCCTGGTGCCTAGCAAAACTACTCTGACAATCAAGTTACTAGATTGACTCAATTTAAGTGAAACACTCTGTTTCAATAAGCTATGTGAAAGTTCTTGTGTATAGTGAATGTTTATGTGTATCTGTGAATGTTGATCTTTAAGGTATTTATAAACTATGAGTCTTTATGTAGATTGAATAGAGATTTCTAGACTGAGTTGGATTGGGATGACTATTTGCATGTTATTTTGTTTTTGGCCTTCCCATATTGGCTTTTAGATAGATTAAGCAGCTGGGCCTAACCCATTATAGCCCTGATTCATTTTGGTATATTTTGTCACTCATCACCAACCAATGACATTTCCACGTAACAAACCTTTTTGTTTTCTTGAAACTTCCAATTTTTTAAAAAAAGGAAAATATCAAGATTTTAACTCTAAAATTCTAAAAAAATTAAATAAACATTCAATTACCAAACAATTAATTAAATCTTTTATATAAGAACTGCTATAGAAAGGCAATCCACCAAATTTTGCTTGATCAAAGGTACTAAAATTTCATTCTGATGAGTCTAATTTCACCAAATACTTGATATTATGAATCCCTCGAAGGGGTAGAATCTGTAGACAGAAAAAAAGCGAGTCAATGGCTCATAGGGGCTGACCCCCCTGGAGAGACTCCGATGCTTAAGTCAGTAATTGTTTGAGAGAGAATGTAATTGAAGTAATTTAAGTTATCGAAGTAGTGCTCATCATACCTGTGAAGTTTAATTTTTGAGGTATTTATAAGAGATAGATCCTTACATGAGTTGAGTATGGATTTTCTTGACCAGTTTGGATTAGAATGACTATTTGCATGTTAGCTTGACCTTATCCTTCTAATATTTGGATTTTAGGTAGATTAGGCAGCTGGGCTTGACCCATTATAATCCTGATTTAGTTCGGTATTTTTT
>CATKHJ010040056.1:0-10742 GCA_949750685.1 Vernicia montana | reverse complement strand
AAATTTCAAGGTAGGAACCTACTCATTCAGAAATGCAATGTCTTTTATTAATGGGTCAACAAATGAAGTAGTAACATGATTTTGTAGAAATTTCGACAGCATTTTCCCCAAGTTCTCTGATTGCACAAAATTGAAATATGTGCCAACTCATACAAATAACTAATCTGTGTAGGTCATTACATGAAGCAACACATATTACAATATGCAAACGGAGAACAATAAGAAGGAAATGAAAACAAAATTTAATTAAAAGCATGAAACATCTACTAATTTCATTTGTTAATTCGAAGCCGAGACTTCCATTTTCGAACTGTCCACTTAGGACAATTTAGTGAATTCTCACTATCTGGCGAGAAAGACACTGAACGAGTTTCTACAGTTAAAATAAATTACCTATTGTAGTGTAGATTTAAAGTTCAAGTATAGTTATGATTTTGTAATTTGTTATTCAATGTGATTCAAAGTTATAGAAAATTTATTTTTGTGACTTTAGCTCTGCTATTAAAATTTCGATTATTTATATTTTTTAGTACATCGACATTTAGATTGCTTTTTTGTATATTATAATATTTGATTCAAATATTTGATTATTTTTTTATTTAAGTAAACATTAAAGTTTGATTGTTTATAAGTTTAGTGATTCACGTTTTGATTATGTATAATTTAATACTACCGAAATTTCTACTAAACTTTCGATAGTATTTCCCCTAATACTAGACCTAAACTCCCTATAAAACGGATCTATATTCCTGCAGAAAATACACTTCTACTATAGAAATCGAGTCGGACCACCAAATTTCAAATTTTTGCCCGATCCTACACATCACAAAGCAATTCTCATATATTCATAAATACATATTTGGCATTGCAATTTTTAAATTTTTATAATTTTATTCATTCATATTTTGTATAGCAATATTCAATATTCAATTTTTAAATTTTTATAATTTTATTCATGCATATTAATTTTTTATTTCTAATTTTATTCTAATATTAACTATAGTAATATTTCTAATTTTATTTAATTAACAAATTGAATTTATAATTATGCTAACCTAAATAAATTAAAAAAATTAGATTTTTTTTTATTAATGAAACTTAGATATAACTCTAATTAAATATAATGTTATTCGAATTTTACCTATAAATAATAACAATAATTATAATTATATTATCAAATTAACCATAATAATTTATATTCTTATTTTATTTTTTTAATTAACAATAAAAAATTACTAATTTTGATCATTTTAACCCAATTTTTATTACATAAATCTATTACTTCTAATTTTTATCAACAACTAATTTTACCTAATAATTATCTCTAATTTTATATTTTACTTATAATAATAATAATAATTATATTTAATTAACATTTTATTCATAAATTCTATAAAAAATCTTGCAGAATCTCCCCTGTAACGTCCTAGTTATAGGGGTGATTGTACCCATTTCGATAAAAACTCTTGCATAAAACATAATTCAATACAATTGTATAATCTCAACATGCATGCACCATAGCCCATTTCGAAACCCAATATTCAATCAAGCATTATAATTAATAATACAAATTTAATAAATATAAATCCACACAAATTAACAACAATAATTTGATAATTAAGTCATTATAAAATTAACATATATAACAATATTTTTGTTGATTCTACAATTATAATAAGAAATTAATTTAACATATAATTTTAATCAATTTCTAATTTTATAATAATTTAACCTATAATTTTCTTTTAACTTTACCTCTAATTCTAATATTTACCTCTAATTAATTCCTACATATTAAGCAATTCATGCCTTAATAATTTTGAACAATTTTATTTCTATTAACTTTACCACTAATAATTCAAATAAAAAGGAAATTCATAATTTTTTTTATAATTTAATTTCTAAATTTATTATTATTTTACCTCTAAATAATTGGATATTCATTCTCAAAACTAACAATCATATCAATATTTTTTAAATTTCCAATTTCATATTATACAATTTAAATTTATATTTTTGAACAAATTATATATATATATATATAAAGTTAAAAAAAAAATTCTCACCAACAATCCCTCGCAACAATCTAAGCATCAATATGAGAAACACATAAAAAAAAAAAAATGCAACACAGAAACGAAAAAAATAGAGAAGGAACGAGGACGCACATAAATGGAAAACATTGAAATTTAAACAACGAAGGAACCCATTACTTGAACCACCTGAATATCCAAACGAAGCTCCTTCTTGCTCCTTCCTCTCCGTCTTCTTCTTTCTTTCCCTCAAAAAAATCCAGTAGATTTGCTTCCTTCTTCTTTGCTGTGAACGGAAGGGAAGGGACTGAGAGAGAGAGAGACAGCTCAACGATTGGAAGGGAAGGGAGTGAGAGAGAGGTGGGGATTGAGAGGCAGAGGTCGGAAGGGGTTTTGGAATTTTATGGATTTTGCTTTCGAGGAGAGGGGAAGGAGAAGGAAACTGGTTTTGATAAAATCTGCAGGTTTAGCGACGGATTTGAGACGGATTAGCGACGAAATAAATGATTTTAAGTAAAACGGTGCGTTTCGATTTCACATGTCAAAAATAGCAACGGAATATATTAGCGACAGACTAATTCATCGCTAAATTTGCAAAATCCGTCGCTAAAAATGGCGCCATTTCCAGGCCCCACACTTAGCGACAGATTAAACCGTTGCTAATATCCGTCGCTAATTATTTTACAATTTTGATCCGATGAATATAATCCGTCACTGTTTATCTGTCACTAATTTCATTCTTTTTAGTAGTGGGTGTAGGTGTAGGTGAAGGTGGAGGAATGATAAACTCTTCAGAAGGAGGAGGAGGAACATTCTCAATCCTAAAGGATAAAGGCATATCCCTAAACCCCTCAGCATCCCCTTTTTCATCAGGGTAGATCTCCTCCACGAAGTCAAAATTGAGCTCAAGATATTTGCTTCGCACTTCGGCCAACACCTTATTTTGATATAAGATAAGATTGTTAGCCATCAACTCTGCATCTTTCTCCCGGGCTTCTTTATCCTTCTGAAGTTCTCCAGTTAGACGATGACTCTCGCCTTCAAAGCGCTGTGTCTCTTTCTTCTTCTCCTCTAGCTTGAACTGTAAGGCAGTCACCCGGCTTAGGAGGTTGGACTCCAATGCAATGGACTTCGCCTTTTCCTCCTCTATAGCTTTTCGGTGAGATTCCCGAAGCTAATAGAGTTTAGCAGAGAACTTCTTCTCCAGCTCCTCCTTGACATGAGACCATTCGGCCATTAGATCCTCTTTTCGAGTCCTCATCCTCTAGCGAAGCTTGAAGAGAATGCGAGAGGTCTGTACAATAAAAAATTCAAAGGAATCAGCAAATACTATAATAATACAAGGAATTGCAGTAATCGGTATATACCTCTAGCATATATCTATAAGCCGATCCGGCGAGCTGGGCATTCGATGGTCAGCCACAAGCTTGTCATTGGCAGGGAGCTATACCGATCTCATGATGTCAATCGCGATAGAAGGATCACGAACAGAAGCTCCCTCGCCATATTTCCTAGTCACCACTTCAGTGAAATTGGTCAGCTCGCTTAGGGACGGTTCATCTGTAGCAGGACGAAGTCTTTTCAATCGCCCACTAGCACTTTCAAGTGCAGATCTTTTTACACTACCCTCGGTAGATTTTGCTTTGGGTGGGCTAGCAGGGATGATCTCTTGGGTAGCAGGTAAAGGTGTAATAATAGGCGATGCCTTGGGCCTTGAACTTTCAGCCACAGCCTTGGCCTTAAATTCTTTAGCCCTCTTCTTTTTCTCCCTTTTCTCCTTCATCAGCTGAGTTACAGACTTTATCTCTGCAATCAAACAAAATGTTAGGTGATGGGGCAAACATATGTAATTACAAGTTCGGTGAACTATGGTTAGTACTAGAAGATGGGTTAACAACTTTAGATTTGGATTTTGACTTTTTGGTAAGATCGCCAAAGAAGTATTCCTAAAGCAGCTTTGACCCCGACATGGGTATGAGGCTACCAAGAGCAGTAACACTTTCCTTTTCTGATTGAGACAGGCTGAGTAACCTGATGGAATTATAGTCGGACTCATACAGGGCGATTTGTGTTTTGGGGAGTACTGGCAGTTACCACCGTTTGCAGAGGTGAGGCCGATTCATATATGTATAGGGAGTTAGGTGAAGGTGTTCGAGAGCGATCTGACACTGTGGTATCACTATTGTCAGCGCGCTCTTGAGATTTGTTTTGAGAATCCTTAACGTCACTCATTTCTGGGTTTTTTAACTATGTTTTTAACAGAAATCAAAAAGAAAGAGAACAAAGACAAAGAATGAGTGAGGAAACTTACTAGAAGAAGATTTAGAACGCTCCAACGAATTTCCTTGAAAGATTAAAAGAAGACATAATGAAATAAGAATCGCAGTAGTAGAAAAGATGGTGAAAAATTAGTGAAAGAACCCAACTGGTATTGGGAGGCCTTATTTATAGGGTAGGACACGGTAACCGAAAAGTTTCTAGAGTATTCCTTTAGTGACACGTGGCAAGTAAAGGCGAAGGGTATCTACAACCGCTGTCCTTTTAATACTCAAGTTGGGCGGGAAATTAAAAACTTAGCGCTCAATAGGTGTTTGTCCAACCTCAAAAAGGCATGATAGATCGTCCAGTTTGAATTATAGATCAGAAGTTTGATTCCAAGTCTTTAACTCTGAACTGGTGAGGGGACATGTAATGCATATCAGTCTGAACAGATCACTTTAAGCAAGCTACGAGCTCACTCAAACACTAGGTCGCCCAAACGTAGATCCATGAGGCTAAATCGCCCAGGTAAGAATCGCCCAAGTCACAGGTCATTCGTGTAGATTGTCAGATCCGCATACGGATGATCTTTGACTTCAGTTATGGTTTCCTATTACGTTCTTCACCTCCTAAAAAATAAGAGGCCTTTATCCCACTACTCAAACACTTAGTGGTCTTATTTTTTAAAAACTTATTCCTCACGACAGTCTCCTGTTCTTTAGGAGGTGGGCCTATTAATTTCTTTACGAGCTTCCATTATCTTAATTTGGGCTTAGAATGGTATTATAATACTATATCAACAATGAATTGAATTGATCCACAATTCACAGATAAACTTTGGTGGATGAGCATTGATATCAGTATTATCACAAAAGCCTAATAATCAACCTGAGTCACACTCACACGTGCTCCTCATAACGTGTCAATAATTCATAAAATCTTAACACTACGTGTAGAAGCGCTAGTTACTTTGCATTGCATGGAGACATTTAATTCTTTGGTCTTCCAAGTTCCACCGCTATGCATCCATATCCTTCATCATATAAACTTGGTCCTCTCTCTCTCTCTCTCTCTCTCTCTCTCTGTCCATCTTTAAAGAAACACACCATAATAAAGATTTATATATATTAATTATTACTACGAAATTATGGCTGATTTAAGAGATGAACATGGTAATCCTATTCAACTCACAGATGAACATGGTAACCCAGTTCAATTAACTGATGAATTTGGTAATCCAGTTCATATTACTGGCATAGCCACCTCTAAACCTTTAACACTTGGAACTGTTGTTCAAAGCGATGTACCAGATACTAGCCTTTTGGCTAGTTCTGGTGTGGAGGATGCACCCAAGAGTCGGACCGGTGAGCATGTTGGTGGTGATGAGGGAAAGTATATCAAAGAGGATCAGCAACAGCAACAGCAACAACAGCAGAAGGATGAGGTTTCTAGAGACGTTGAAAGATCTACCAGTTCAAGTTCCAGCTCGGTAAGAAAAAACTATCCACTTGAAATTAAGTTTTTTATTTTTCTAAATTTGGCTTCAACTAGACTTATATTAAGTTTATTATTTATAATTCAATACGTATAACCCCTCATAATTGCTTATGATTAATTATATCAATTTAATAAATAACTTTATATATTCACTTGTACTTTTATATATATATCTAAATGAATATATAGAAAGGGGATTTCTAATTAAGGAGGTAATTTTTTTCTATAATTAATATCATTTAAAATATATATATATATATATATATATATATATATATATATATATATATATAATTGTTAGTTAATTTGTTAATTAACACTAAATCTTTATAGAGCTTAATTTCTCTTTACAAGAAAAGAAAACTCTTCTTTGAATTCAAGCCAATGTATAATTTAATTTTAAAATGTAATTAAGTGGTTAATTACATTCATTGATAATTGATCAAAAGTTGAGGTTGTGCAAAATTAAAATATATTTATTATTATTATCAATTAGAACCAATTTATTAATTAACTGTTGGTGGTGTTGTAGTCGGAGGACGATGGCCAAGGAGGGAGAAGGAAGAAGGGACTGAAGCAAAAATTAAAGGAGAAATTAACTGGTGGAAAGCACAAGGAAGAGCATGGACAGACAGTATCATCCACCACCACCCCAAGCGGTGCTGGTGGTGGTGAATACCATGAACATGAGAAGAAGAGTGTGATGGAGAAGATAAAAGAGAAGTTGCCTGGCCATGGCCATGGCCACCATACCCACTAAATTAACTATACTATATTTATATATATATGAGACTCCGGAATTTGTATGTTTTTATCTTTAGCTGATGGTGGGATGAATTGGATGTTGTAGTAGCCACTAGCCAGTTTGTGTATTATTATTTTTCTTTTTTGGTGAGAAATTAATAATGTATGTTTGGGCGCATACACAATGATTTATATATATATATATATATATATATATATATTTCATTGTACAAGATAAAAATGAAACGCCATAATTTTCTTGTAGATTCAGTTCCAATCTAATAATTAGAGTTTCAATGTTTTATTTATTTTTAAATTCCAAAATTTTTTTGTTTATTTATTTTTAAAAATCTCGACTTGGATTTTTAGGTATGCCATTCCCATAGGATGATAGGAGGAAATGCAGGGATTGCTTACATTGTTTGAGATGAATCATAGTAGGAAATGAAGAATTTTTAATTTCGCATTATTTGAAATTTAACAAGTCTTAAAAATAAGTTTTTTAGATTAAAATTTTAAATGTTAATGAAGTGGTAGTAGTGTAGTTAATTTGGTCTTTTTTTTTTTTTTTAGTTACTAATAGTATTAGAATCAATAGATATAAATGATTAGGAAAAATAAAAGAAAATTTTATTTATTCAGTAGAAACGTTAAAAGAAAATGTTTGGTAATTAAGAAAATTGAAAAAAAATAAAATTTTCTATTAATTTTTAAAAAATATATAAATAATTTATGTTCTTCATTAAAATATTTTGTATTTTAAAATTAATATAAAAAAAAAGTAATTTATTGTAGACTGAAAAGTCATGGTTGTAAAAAACTAATGCATACTTCTCTCTTCCTTCCAATTGCACATCAGAATTTCTGCTTTGTATAAGAATTCTTGTTCTCAGGTTTTGATATATGGGGTGGAGGGTGGGAGTGTTTAAAAAACTAATGTAATGTTGTAAGTAATTATTATATGTGGATATTATTTAAATATTTTTGAATATATATTTTAGAGGGATTATAATATAAGGCTATTTCGGTAATGTTGTATACAATAAATCCTAACTATTTCTCTATATAAGAGAAGCTATAGTTAATGTAATAATAAGAGTTTGGAGCTCCTTTTACTCTCTACATATTTTTCTCTTCTCTCTCTCTTTATTTCTTATTGTCTTTGATCTATTGTGCTAATAAGCCGATTTACAATACGTTATCAGCACGAATTCGTTATATCATTGTGTAATTTAGCCAACTTGTGTGCAATTCTATTTGCTTCACGTAAAACGTACTGGAGTTGAACTTGCCATTCACTATTTAGTAAAATAACATCTTTGCAAAACCTTTCAATAAATCCAGTAAAGCTTTAGAATTAACTTCAATCAACACCTGCTTGGTAATAATCCAAATCCCATACCAATTGAAAACCGAAGTTCAAAACAAAATTAGCAATCCATCCCAAGCATCCAGTACATTCCCACCACCACCTGCTGCAAGTACATATTTTTATTCTGTGTATTATATATAATCATTATTGTAATAATAATTTTATTATATTTTTTTATGGAGACATTATTATTTGATGCTATTTAATTTTAATTAAGTAAATATAGTTCCTGAAAAACTTATATTCTAAAATTCTTGTAGAATTAAAATAAATTAATACAGTTTCTGAAAAACTTGTATTCTAAATTCTAATTCCTGAAAAACTAGTATCATCTATAGTTTATGAAGAATTTGTATTCCTATAGAATTAAATAAATTAATACAGTTCCTGAAAAATTAGTATTATCTATAGTTCTTGAAGAACTAATTAAATAAATAAATAAAATATAAATTCTTGAAGAATTGATACTTTAAGTTCCTGAAGAACTTGTATTCTAAATTCCTGCAGAATTAAATAAATTAATACAGTTTCTGAAAAATTAGTATTATCTACAGTTCTTGAAGAACTAATTAAATAAATCAATAAAATATAAATTCTTGAAGAATTAGTATTCTAAGTTTATAAAGAACTAAGTATCCTAAATTTATAGTAAACTAGTATTCTAATTTGTTAAAGATTCGATACCCTACGTTCCTGAAGAACTAAAAAAATTATCTATAAGTCTTTGGAAGACTTATTTAATTATGATACTATTCTCTTTAGAATACAATTCAGACATGTTTAGAATCATTTCACAGCTGAAAATTGTGTAGTGATAAAGTTACAAAATATAATATGTTATAGAAGACATATTATTTTTATGCCTTTACTATGCTCCTGCAGCAGCAGTATAATGAGATCTCTGGAAGAGAAATAATCTACATAGAGGACACAACTCAGCTCAATCTGTAGACTCCCTAAATGAGTAATTTGGTCAAGTATTGAACTTGTAGTTCAATAATAAAATCTTGAAAGTTTGGTATGACATGCCATTATGTATATAATACATACTCTCCCTTTACAACTTGTACATGGATATGAACCTAATATTTCTCATCAACGAGTTTTTTATTGTGCCATGTATATACTAATAATACCACCTTAATGTGCAAAAATGAGTTCACAAATGAAACTAAGAATTTATTTTGATGAGGCACATTTCTCGACATTAGGGGGAGAGAAAAACATCTATTAGTGCTAAATAATGTCGAAAAATTTCCTGGAAAGAAGATTGGTTTAAACAGTTTTGATCCATGTATAAGTCAAAATGAACTAAAAGTTCATAAAAATAATACAGTTACAACAAATTGCAACTCAACTACCAGATGCATTTATAGATGCCAAAAGAGTGACAAAATCTCATATTACAGCTGCTAATACCCCAACAAGGATTGTAATTCCAATTGAAAATAAAAAATCAATCGAGCTTGACACACGTCAGAAGCGTGGATAATAAATTGGAACTATAGATAAAAATCCATGGAAAATAAAAGCAGCGTCACTAAGAAAATCTCCTGAAGAGATACCTCTTGAAGAAGAAGATCTCAGTCAAAGAGCTATAGCCAATGATAAGACACAGATTGAGACAACGGAAGAATTAGATCCTCCAAATATGGCTCATGGAGTTAATGATCGTATGAATGAAAATTATGAGATCTCAATTAATTTTGTGAATACAGGAGAAAGATTTGATAGAAACTCATTTATCGTCGATAATGAATTTGCCTCAACAGTAGCTCTTGCTATCTTAAGAGACAATTTGGATCCAGAATCTATGAATATAACTAAATGTCAGTATAGATATGATTGGCCATCATAGAAAGAGGCAATTCAAGCCGAGTTAGACTCGCTATTTAAACGCATGATATTCGGACTTGTTATGCTGACTCCCTAAAATATGAAACCAATTGGGTATAAATGGGTGTTTGTCCGAAAGCGTAATGAGAACAATGAAGTGGTAAGATATAAAGCGAGACTAGTTTCCAGGGTTTTTCGTATAAACCTGGTATTATGTATTCATAAAAGACCACATAGTGATTATATTATTATTGTAGTATATGTTGATGATTTAAATGGGACTCCTAACAAACTCTTGAAAAGTGAGTTTGAGATAAATTTAAAAGAAATAAAATTTTGTATCGACCTGCAGATCGATTATTTATCCCCAAATAAGTCCTAATACACTAGTATATTTATGTGGAAAGGTACTTAAGTAATTATGCATAGATAAATCCTTTCCCTTAAGCACATTAATGGTATCCGCTCACTGGAAGTGAATAAAGATCCTTTTAGACCTAAGAATATAAAAAAGAGCTATTTGGTCCTGAAGTACCATGTTTGAGTGCTATAAGGGCATTCATGTATTTTGCAAATTGCATTAGGCCTGATATGCATTTGCAAGAAAAATTTCTAGCTAGGTATAGCTCTGCACCTATCAAGAGACATGGGAGTGGTGTAAACTTATTGTGTTATCTTCGAGGCACTATTGATTTGGTTATATTTTCATATAATTCACATTTGACATTTGTCTACATGCGGATGCTGGTTATTTGTCTGATCCATATAATGATAGATCTCAGACTAAGTATGTGTTTACTTATGATAATACTGCAATTTATAAAGATTTTTATGGTCCTGAAGTACCTTAATAAAGATGCTCCCATTATATTGTTTAAGAATAATGCAATATGCATTGCACAAAATAAAAGTGGATATATTAAGGGTGACCGAATTAAATTATTTCACCCAAATTCTTTAATACGCATAAGTTCCAGAAGAGTGATGAAATAGATATCCAC
>CATKHJ010039986.1:0-13845 GCA_949750685.1 Vernicia montana | reverse complement strand
ATTGATAGAATGACATTAGGACACCAGGTTGGTATATTGGTTGGTATCACTCACTGAGCTGAGGCGCTCATTCCTGTCTCACTACTTTTTTTTCAGGTTGCAGGATGAGTTGTTACTGTTGAGTTTCCCTGTCATCTCCTCCGGCAATGGATTTTGTAAATATATGATGATGTGTGTAATAAATTCTAGAATATCTGCAATTACAGTAGGCTTTGTTTGTATTTGTATTATTGTATAATTATGTGTGATGTCAGCAATATGTGATAAGATAATTTGCTGACTTATGAGATAGTCTGCTGAACAGGAATCTGATGAGATATGAATGATTGATATGTTATGTGTTGATACAGGTTCTGTTAGCAGGTGGGCCCCTAGCCCTGAGATATGATTATATGATATATTCTTTCATAATATGATATGTTCCTTGATAGTATGTTATGTCAGGCTGACTACGGGTTCTGGAAGCCTTAAGGTTACCCGTTCCCTAGTGCCGGTCACGTGCCTATGAGTCGGGTCGTGACAGGTCAGTACAGTGGTGGCGCGTCCTCCCGATGAGCTGGCAGATCGGCCAGCCTGTTTGGTGGCCATCCGCCATTTTCTGACACAGACGCGTGCGGTTTTGACCTGAATCTGCAGACCCCCTGGCGGCTGTACCTCTGTGGCAAAATTTCAATTTTGCCCCTCATTCAACTTATTTTTTCAACCCTTTTCGGTCTTCACTCACCTTTATTTTCTATAAATACCCCATCCATTTTTCATTTCAAAACACAAAAATAGTTAGTATCGAATTTTTTACTACTCTCTCTCTCTCTCATTAATTAAACTCTATTTGATTTTAATTAATTAATTTTAATTTAGTCTCAACTCAGTATGATTAATTAATCATTTTAATTAATTAAAATTAGGTAATTAATCCTTTTAAATTAATCTCCTTTAAAGGTTAATTTAATCCAATCCAGCTATTCAAAACGGAACTCTGATCCGATAAAATCATCCACCCATCATATATTCCAAAAAAGAAGGTATAAATTATTACCCTCACTCAAACTCCAAATCAAATTAGTCTAACCAAACTGATCATCCCCTAAATCCTTCTACCTCACCGTGGAACGAATTACGTGGGTTTTGATTCTCATCTAATAGGTTACGTAAGCACGCTTGGAATTTAACTCCAAATCTCAATTCAAAAACCTAATTAATCCCCTTCCCCTTTTTAATTTGTGCTCCATAGTAAATTTTAATTATTGCAATTAATTAATTATTATTAAGGAGAGATTTTGTGGTTCTCCTAGAATCCGTAAGAATTAGAGAGAACACTCTCTTTAATTTGTACATACTTTCAATTACTTGTTTTTTACTTTTTTTTTTCATGCATTAATAAATATGCCATACTTATACACTTTAAAATTATGATTAACACTCGTCATCCATGAAATCAATTTCAAAAAGTCAAATCAAACTTAAGAGTCAAATTGAGATTATTTAAAATCAAAAATCTAATTCCCGAGTTCATATTGATTCGAAGGTTAGTGATTTTATCTTTGGGTAAATTAATCAAAAATTAATGAATTGGAGTCAAATTAAGTTTTTTCTTAATTTTTTCATTTAAATAAATTATGGTGGCGACTCTCGGATATTTTAAAAAATAAAATCAATTTTTCGAGGCGATAACCGCTACCAATTATGAACATCGAAACTCGTATTTAAATTCTCTTAAAAATCACTTGCCTTTTCTTAAGGTAATTTTTTCGAGTGAGGAGAGAGACGTTCGGGCTCACTATTTTTTTTTTATATCATGAAATAGTAACTTAAATGCTATGCTATGAATCCAATATTCTATTAAGTTATTGGAGAATTGAATTATGGATTGTGACAATTGAATTTATAAAAAAAAAGAAAAAGAAAAAGATTATTGGTGGGAACATGAGAGGAGACCATTTTCTTTCCTTCTTCAAAGATGTCAAACTAAGGAATGACTCAGAGTTTTTATTTATTTATAATTATTATCAAATTAATAATTAACAAAGTAATAGTTTTTTTTTTATTATTAAATTAAAAGATCTCAAAGATAAAAGAAAATTGCAATAAATAAATAAATAAGAAAAGACGAAATAGCAGGAATCTTAGATAAAAGGACACTCTCTCTGCATCCTTTCTTGCCTCTCCACAGACCTTACACAGCCACACTGAGACAGAGTGAGAAACTGAGAAAGAACTTGGCCAATAATAACTTAAAAATGGTACAAAGCTCAACAAGAAGCAAATGGTTCGCTTCATCAATTATTTTCTTCGCTCTGTTTGCTACTGCCATACTCGGAGAAGATGGTATGTTTCTTCTATTTCTTTACAATTTACATGTCTATTTACTAATTCACATTCTCTCTTTCAATCTCATACAACAATTAGATTTCCCTTTTCAGTTTCGATGCCTTTTTCTCTTTTCCCTGTTATTTTCTTAGTTATGCTATGTGGGTCATCGCCATTTTTGAGATCTGATATACTTTGTAGTTGCTTATACACTAACACTTGCAATTTAATATACGAAATTTTGCTAGACTATTGAGATGGGATTTATGGGATTCATGAATTATGCTTTAAAAATAGTCATTAATTTCAAATGAAATGGGTTTGAGTGATTTTCCGACGCTCCCTAAGTGGAGCTAAGATTGGTCTCTATATTCGGTAATTGATAGCTCAATAAACAAGAATCAATGCCCATTTTATCCAATAGTGTAAATGCATTCTATCTTTAGAAGCTTTAAATTCTTATAAACCATTCAAGATTTAGTAATTTTCCAGAACTGCCCATTCTTCTTCTGTGAAGCTTGTTTGCTTCGACTGAGTTCCGCAGAAAGACGAAAGGGGTTTTTTCCTCTTGTTTTAGTTACAGTACCCAAGCTAATATAGTCCCTACCTATTATTTTGCTTAATAAAGAAGGTTAGAAGGCCTAATAGTTAATTACTATATTTTAAGTTAGATTTTTTTTTTTCTGGGTTAATTAGCTCGCTTTAATCTTGATTTACAATAATTAAAGTCTTCAAGCCTATAGGTTAAGGGTCCCACCGTAATGAGGGTTTTTGCAGATTTTGTATGCTTTATTTTAGAGCAAATAATTTCCCTTATTTCAACTACCAGCCTTTTTCTTTTTCTTTTTTTTTTTTTTAAATATCTGATATTATTTCATATTATTACAATTTGATGGTTGAAAGTTTGTAGTACTTTTAACATTATTCTCTTTCGTATTCAATTGATGTTACAATTTTTTTTTTTTTAACTCTTTATTTTTATATATGTATATTTAATTAAATAAATAATTATTTTAGCAAAAGTAAAATATAAAACATCTACAATGAGTTTGGAAGCTATGAATTTTAAAAGATTATAAAAATTTGACGTTTATTTTAAATGGAGACTGATATTTTTTTTTTGATATTTTAGTATTTTTTATTTATCATTGATAAACACTTATATGCCAATTCAATATCGTCGTTTATTTTTATCGATGTGATAAGTTTTTTATAATAAAAATTTGTAGTGAAAATACAATAAATTTTGATATAGTTTATTTTCATGGCGCTTTAGTATTTTGTGGGTTTCAGCAAAAATAAACGGTGTTAATAAATTGACATTGAAGTGTTTAACGGTGATAAATACAATATATTAAGGTGTCACGAAAAAATTTCAACCCTTATTTAAAATAAACATCATATTTTACTAAAAAAAAAAAAAAATTGTTGCCTGTAGTTTTTTTTTTTTTTTTTGCCAAATAATTGTTGCCTATAGTTAGGTACCAGGAATACTCAATAATTTATAGCCCTATTGAATGCAAATATATATTAGTATCTTCATTTTCTTACATTGCATATCTTGTAGGACAGCCTATTAAGTTCTCATTTCTCAATCAACAATTGCCTCTAATAATTGGGGAATTAATTAGCAAAATCATAACATTAGTGTATATATATATATATATATATATATATATATTTTTGCCAAATAACATTAGTGTATGTTATTTGTTTTCTTTTCTTTTTTTTTAATCCTGTCTTCTAAATCATACCAACACGTCAGAAACCTCAAATATTTTCTAATTAATGAATGCTTCAAGTCTTTAATTTAATGGTATTATAATTATAATTTTAATTCACCTTTAATTCAATTCAATTTTTTTTCTTTTTTTAAAAATTAAGAATAAGTGCTTTCTATGGGGACTAGACTATTGGTAGTGGACCTATCACTTATGCTACATGTAAGGTAAGATATAAGCCAAAATGAGACACATTCGCGCCAAATATTAGGTACTGTTTACTTGAGTTAGCAAAACGACGACGGTGACTTTAAAGTACTATTGGTACTTTCTCTTTTATGTATCATCCGAATCTCCAGCTGGATTGAGTCTGTAAAAGTTAAAATAATACAAAGTGAACTGTGAAAATATAGACTTTTCCTTCTCGTTAAAAAAAGAAAAAAGAAAAATTAGTCAAAGTATAGAGGCTCTTGAAAAGATGGGCCAAAACGGTGTGGTAGGGCCGATGCGATTAACGCGGCATTAGGTCCAAATTGGATATTGCGTGTTCACACCATGTTATTATAATTATTTGTCGTATTTAGATTCCAAAAGCTAAAATTATAAAATTAAAAAAAAAAGGAAAAATAATAAATTATTTTTGTTATTACTTCATTTAAGAGGGGACCTTTCATATATGCATTGCTTGCTGGACTTCATAACTTTTCAAACTAATGGGTCTCATTCCATTTGCTACTTGCTAGCTCTTCATATTTTGCTGTATCTTGCATCTTGAGGTTCATGAATTAGATAAGGCTATCCATAGATCTTCCTTGTATTTTTATTCCTTTGTTTTTTCCCCTCTCTTTCATAAAATGTGTAGCTATTGAGACTAAACCTGTTCATTGGAGTTTGACTTTGAAAAAAGTCAAAATTTTAATTTTCTTTATAAATTGAGTCATGCAGCTCAAACTAGTATCCATGAACAGATCTTATAAAGACCCCCTATGATGCCAATTATCTTGAAGATCACATAGAAATCACCATAACAATAAGATCATCAACCATTAAAGGAAAGATAATATGTATAAAATAAGAACTCGAACATTAAATTATTAGACTAATAATATAAAATTTGTTTTCTGTCATTTTGAAAATAAAATGAGAGCCAATTCCGTTGTGAATAATGCATGCACTTCTATTATTATAATTTTATATATAATAATAGAAGTGTTAAATTTATATATATATATATATATATATATATATATAAAATTAAAAAGTGATGGTTAAATAAGCCATTTTAAAAGAATACCACAAGATTTTTTTTTATAAAATTTAAGAGTTAAACTATGCATTCAGCATTTTCTTTGTAACTTGATGTCTTGTATTTGCCAATGTAATTTAGAGAAGGTTTGTATTTTCAGTGTAAATATTATATTAAAAATATATTTAATTACATTATACTGTATTACGGAACATATATTGATGTTTGGCAGCATCCAAGTTGGTGTAACATTAATGTCTGATATAACAGCATGTCGTCTTGTACAAGGGGGCAAAGGCGACGGTTTCTTGACCATATTAAAAAATATCTTTGACAATGAAAAACATATTTGCATGCGCCCCACGCCCACACCATATTCTACCTCTAAATAATATTATTTCAATTGCAATTAATTATTTAAAAAATTATTAAATAAGATGAAAAATTTATTACAGGATTAGTGGCAAACGGTGATTTTGAAACTGCACCGGCAAATGGTTTCCCAAGCGAGGCCATAGCGGATGGGCCAAGCGAAATTCCTAGTTGGAAATTAACCGGCACCGTAGAGCTAGTGTCATCCGGGGAAAAACAGGGTGGGATGATCCTCATAGTACCAGGTGGAACACACGCAGTGAGATTGGGCAACGATGCAGAGATCAGCCAAGAACTGACGGTAGAAAAAGGGGCGATTTATTCGGTGACGTTCAGTGCGGCTCGCACT
Organism: Vernicia montana; assembly: GCA_949750685.1. NCBI lineage: Eukaryota > Viridiplantae > Streptophyta > Magnoliopsida > Malpighiales > Euphorbiaceae > Vernicia > Vernicia montana. The sequence continues at coordinate 7,850 of CATKHJ010039986.1, read as the reverse complement.
TGTGCTCAGCTGGAATCACTAAATGTATCAGTGCCACCTGCATCACAGACGATAGACTTGCAGACATTGTATAATGTCCAAGGGTGGGACCCATACGCATGGGCTTTTGAGGCAGAGGGGGATAAAGTAAAGTTGGTTTTTAGGAATCCGGGAATGGAGGATGACCCCACTTGTGGACCCATTATTGATGACATTGCTATCAAGAAACTTTTCGCTCCTGATAAACCCAAAGGTATAATTTCTTTTTCCCTTTTTTTTTTTTTTATTTATAAATCAAATCAAATAATCAAACCCACTCAAAGTTTAAAAAGAAAAAAAATAAAATGAAATCGTCGTTTGATATGATAAATTAGTGGGTCCTCAGATACATCTGCTGCCTCGTGCTTTTTGACTTTTTAGATTTAGGAGCCATTGGTATCCTATGTTTGCTTTTTTATTTTTTATTTTTTACCTAAAAATATTATTTACAATACAAATTACAAGTGTTAACTATATAATTAATAAATATTATAACTCAAAACTGGATGGAAATTAAATTTAAATAAGTCTAAATTCAAACATTGTCTTTGGTATCCTATGTTTGCTTGCTTGGAGTCTCTGTCACATGGGAAAATTTTATTGTCCTAGTTTCGGATTTGTCAAACTAGTTTTCTTTTATTACTTTGATAGGCCAATCACTTGATGTTAATTGTGATATATATATATATATATATATATATATATTAATTTGACTTTGTAAGTTTAAGATATTTCTGAAAACGATTTTAGTATTATTGGTATTATTGAATAAAATATTTATTAGACGAAATTGTCAACATTTCCATGAAATTTAAGATGAGGGAATACATTTTCTTAATTTTATGTAAGATTCAAACTTTGATTAATAAGATAAAAATAAATATCTTTTTCACCAAGTTAACCATTTAAATCGTTAGTTTCTTTTATTTATCTAATTTGAAATATGTTTCAAATTTATGATCTTTACTTGTATCAGTTGAGTTAAAATATGCCTTTTACCTTTTAAGATAAATTTGGTGATAAGATTAGTGTTTTCTCGTTCATTCAGATAATGCAGTGCTAAATGGTGACTTTGAGGAAGGTCCATGGATGTTTAGAAATGTATCACTTGGGGTGTTACTTCCTACCAATCTCGATGAAGAAACGACTTCATTACCTGGTTGGATCGTCGAATCGAACAGGGCTGTTCGCTACATTGACTCCAACCATTTCTCAGTTCCACAAGGCAAACGTGCAATTGAATTACTCTCAGGAAAGGAAGGTATAATTTCCCAAATGGTTGAAACAACACCTAACAAGGCATACACCTTGGCATTTGCGTTGGGCCATGCTGATGACAAATGCAAGCAGCCATTAGCAGTTATGGCTTTTGCTGGAGATCAGGCCCAAAACGTACATTATACACCTGATTCTAATTCCACATTTCAAACTGCTAATTTGAACTTCACTGCCAAGGCTGAGAGGACTCGGATTGCATTTTACAGTATATATTACAATACCAGGACTGATGATATGAGCTCCCTGTGTGGGCCAGTCGTGGACGATGTCCGGGTTTGGTTTTCCGGCGCTAGGAGGATTGGGTGTGGACTTGGGCTTAGCCTTTTGTTCTGGGTATTGGTTTGGATCTTGGTTTAGGGTAGGACAAAAAGAAAAAATTGTGTTCCATGTATGTTATTAAAATATGGTGATAGGGGTCTCTTGGCATGGGAATTTTGGTAAGTTCAAATTCCCAAAGTCTGTGGTATCTTGTGAGCTTTACGTAAGAGTTTTTCTATTAGAAATGAAATGTTTCTATTATCTTTCCAATCTTACTTTATGCTGAAGGCATTAAATCATGTGATCAACCACATGATTTGTGTATTCTCAATCACCAAATTATTAGTAGTTTGTAATATATTATGATGTGGGGATTGATATAAATCTTCAAAGATGAAATGAGATTCACCATGCGATAACTTTTAAGTCCTTAATCAGAAGATTTCCTCTTTCTTGTATGTGCCTAAAGTTGTGAGATTTTCCCTTCTTTTTGGCAAACATATATTGAAAAATATATGAAATTTGAAGTTAAAATCACAACGCATTTGGAAGGTAGTTACAAATACAATAGTACCTTCTCTCTTTTTATTTTTTTTTTTTTTATTTTTTTTTTTTTAAAGAATGAAGTTGGTTACAATAGTTAGATTTTGATTTAGATAACCTACTAACATAATCTTATAGATAAATTTGTTGTAATAACCCTATCAATTATGCCAAAGATAATTATAAATAAATTTTCCATAATAATAAGCCTATCTATAACTTACGCCAAATATAAAGGTGTCTATAATAAGCTTGGCACCCAACAATGTAAAATCTTTACGTAAATATAGAAGCAAAATTCCACCTAAATGTATACTTACAAACCTCTGAAATAAGGAGAGGTGCAATTAGGTCAATGAATCATTAACAAGTGACAATGTTAAATTGATTTGCCAAAAATTAGGAGAAGTAGCTCATCAATTGTAGAAGGAAAGTTATGGTTCACTTGTACAAAGCAATTTTATAACATGACCAACTTGTCCATGTAAAATTTACTTATCTTTGAAAACGACGTGTCGATAGCTGCTTAATTACAGGTCCAAAAGGCATGTCGTTTGAAGAACTTCATGAGCGACATTTAAAAACCTTTGAGCAACGGTGCGTTGAGATATGGTACGGTGCCGTTTATGTCATCGAGTAACCGGCAAGAGTTTTGCCAAGCAGTGAAATTTTAAAAAATTTCCAGATTTCAGCGCAAAATTACTTGACCAAAATGTCCGGGCCGGTCCCGATCCTCTATAAAATGCTTTTTGGGCGAAACGACTAGAGAGAAGGAGAAGAAAGGGCGGGAGGGTTTTGCTCTTCCAATTTTTTCCAGATTTTGCAATAAAACGCCTCCGTTTCTTCTTCCTCCGACTCCTCTGATGGAAGATGAGGTGGGGCCCAACTCAATCGGCGCATCCGACGCCGTTTCCACCGCGGCATATCCGCCGCATGATTCTGATTTTACTCCTGTTGGATCTCCCGATGACACCTTGCCTGAGGTTCATGTTCTGCCGTCTGATGAGGATCACGAACACGACGATTGTGCCGATGCCGATGCCGATCAAGATAAGCTGTCTGGGCCCAGGGATCAAACCGAGGGCCTCAAGCACAGGATTATTAAACAGGTGACCCTCCATTTCGTATTCTAATTTTATTACAGTTATTGATTTGCATTTTCGTGTTTAATTAGTTAGGTTCGAGTGACCTAGAAACTTTCTATTTCGTTTCCATTGGGAGTATTATTAGCTATATCTATCTAATTGAAACATGCCCTGTGAATCTGCATATCGCAATTGAACCTAGACATTGGGTTCCGTGTTTGGTTGCTGGGAAAATGCATCAAAAGTATATGTTTAGGGTTTTCCTCTTTTTTTTTTTCGAAGTTGGTAAGAGGTGATTAGTTTCTGATGGTTTTGCAGGTGGAACACTACTTCAGCGATGAAAATTTGCCCACTGACAAGCACATGATAGGTTTGATCAAGAAGAACAAAGAAGGGTTTGGTAAGTATCTCCTCTCCCTCCCTCTATCTCTCTCTCTCTTTCTCTGTATGTTGAATTTATGTATGAAATGTGCTGAGGAATTGATTAGAAGATGCTGTTTCAAGTTTTATGGCTGTACATGTATATGCATTAATATCAAGATATTATTTGCTATTGCTAGTGCCCAACTCGATAGAAGTAATTCAATGGATGGCACTTCTCCAAATTCTTGTGTATAAGGTTCAAGTTCAGGGAAAATTTCCTCTCAAGTGCATCCTTATGCATGACCAGCCAATAATTTGAATAGGGATTATAATTTGGTTAGAAAGTCATACCATTTATTTTAAATTTTTTTTTGCATTTTAAAGTGGTTTAATCATAGCATGATGCATTTGGTCACCATTGGGAAGTCAAGAATAGAGTTGTTGAAGATGATGAAATGAGACAGGTACTTCTGACAGGTTGCTGGCCCTGGATGTTTTCCTGGCGCAGCCAATCTAAGTTGTGCCGAACTTCTGGGGTTGCTCTGAATGACTTTGCAACCATCTTGTGTCTGATTCATTCTCTCTATTCGTAAAATATATCTTGTTAACATTATAATGATCTATTAATGCAATTGACTTGCGATTAGCATATTATGATGGCTGATCTCTTTTTTTTTTTTTTTTTTTTTTTTTTGTGATTTTGATCTTTGATATTGAGAATAAAATTTAACCACTTAACAGAAAAGAAAGTGTCTGGATATATTCTATATTTGCAGTTTTTCTAGCTTCTTTGCGTAGATTGTATTATTCAACACAAACTATCCCTTTCCAGATAGCGTGTTATGAAATGAAATTTTGAAATTCTTGCTGATATAATTGCATTGCATGTAGAATTGTCAGACTTTATGTTCAATATGACTATTGATTATTTTCATTTTGGGGTACATGCTTATTTGAATTTTGTGGATTTTTCCTACAAGTTAATTTGTCTCATATTTCCTGTTTTCATGTAACTCATGTTCTTGGGTCAAAGTGGCCTTTCATGTTTTGAATATATTGTGCTCTACTTAGCGGTTTTGAATATATTGTGCTCTACTTGGCTGTTTTGAGTATATTGTGCTTTACTTTGCTTATGAATTCATGTTAAGTCTTTTCTTGCAGTTCCCGTCACGATTATTGCTTCCTTTAGGAAAATGAAGAAACTCACTCGAGACCATTCAATTATTGTTGCTGCACTCAGGGAGTCTTCCTTTTTGGTAAGTAGCTTACTGTATCCTCTCTTTTATGATGATCTCTTGGAAGCTGGAGTTATTACATGGGGGGCACTATATTTTCATCCAAAAGTGATGTAACTGTTTGGCTCCATTATTTGCTTTCTATAATCCACAGGTTGTGAGCTTAGATGGAAAGAAGGTGAAGCGCCTTCATCCTTTCCCACTTGCTGAGAATAAGGATCCAAAGGTATTTTATTGAAGGAACTTGAATTTCCCCCAGTATTTTGGACATTTTATCAACAGAAACTTTGAACATCTAATTTCTGGACCCTAGTTGTGCACTGTTCTGGTAGAGAATCTTCCAGAGGATCACTCAGTAGAGAACATTCGTCGAATATTTGGCGAAGCTGGGAAGTATGCTCTTTATTCCATTCTTCTTTTTCTTGTTCTCTTTAAATTATACTTCTTTTTGGTTTCCATTATGATAAATACAATTTTATGTAATTTCAGAATAAAGAATATATCCATTCGCGATCCACATGCCATGGAAGAGTCAAAGAAAGGAAACAAAGCAGACATTCTGATCAGTAGCAAGGTATGATAATAATTGTTTATCATAATCTTTTGATGAGAATTTTTTGTGAACTTTTAACTGAATCAACACAGATTGGACTGATTTAAATGCATTAGTAGTTTGGGTTTAACCGAATGATGCTCACACTTAGTGGGGTGTTTGTTGAGTCAATTAAGTGCAGAAAGTAAACTTTTTTGACATAAACTAAATGCTGAATAAGATTTTTCGCAACTTTACAATTGCAAGAAAAAGGAAACAACAATGACTCTTGTTGTTTGTATTGATATATTTATGTATTTTTTTGGGTACCTCCATGTATTTACCCATACATGTTTCTTTTCATAATAATTTTATTCAAAAAATTAAGAAAACACTACTTAATTAGATTTAGCACTTTATTTTCAGTACATGCATTAATCCAGTTCTTAAATTTGTATGTAGTTGCATGCTCTTGTGGAGTATGACACTGTTGAGGCTGCGGAGAAAGCTGTAAGAATCAACTGTTGTATTAAAACTCATTGTACGTTAGTAATATGCTTGATTGTTTAAAGTTAGCATTTTTCTGTAATTGGATCAGGTGGCTACTTTGAATGATGAACAAGATTGGAGAAATGGCTTGCGGGTCAAGCTTCTTAAGCGGATGGTGAGAATAAGAGAATCATGCTCCATCTTTGCTTTTGACACCATTGATAATAATGGGTATTAATGTCAATTATCTGGTGATAGGGCAAGTATGGACAGAGAAAACAAGCCTGGAGGGAATCTGATGCTGAAAAGAATAACATTGGACGTGGATCTAATCAAATGGGAGATGAGGAGAATCATCACTCAAGTGAGCACCATGATGATACACCTGATGAAGAGGTAATTATTTCTGTGTTCTTTTTAGATGTCATTTATATCATCTTTTAGAGCCCTTGATGACTTGCAGTAACAGTCATGTTATTGTAGATTTCTAAACTATCAACTAGATTTTGTTCCATTTTTGAGAGTAAAGATTTTCAATTGATTCTAACTTGAGAAAACTCTTTCCGCCGAATGATTGAATGCTTATCTGTAATCCATCCTTAGCATTAGGAGGTTGCAGTTTTTGATAGTGTGCATCACACTATCTATTTCATTTCAGGACGGAGAGCATTTATCTAAGGAGAAAAATGGGCATAGAGGTCGTAATCGAGGACGACCAAGGAGGAACAAATATCGTGCCACCAATGGGCTTGGTATTTAGACCAGCTGCTGCTTTTCCTTTTGATCTTTTCCTTGTCAATATTGCATCATTAATGTGTTTTGGTTTTCCTTCTTCCAGGTCATGGAACTACATCCTCTGCACATGCCATTGAACCTTCAAAGCCACCTCCTGGCCCTAAAATGCCTGATGGAACAAGAGGATTTACAATGGGACGAGGACGGCCTCCTGTACCTAATCAAAATTAGCAAATAATATGACTCACCACATATGTAATATCCATAGTGATGTGGGAGATGGAAGCGTGCCTGAAGATGTGTTTCTGGTATTTATGTATCAGTGAAAGATGGAAGTGAGTGTTTGTGCTGCTGGATTGTTTTCAAATGTATTGCTGTCTGGAAGTAATACAGACACATGTTTTGTATTTGATTTTGGAATTTGTATAAAAATATAACTGATGTCGTAAAGAATTCAACAATGCAAGCATCATATATAACAATGTATGATATTATTATTATTTCCACTTATAATTGTAGAGATTATATATTTGTAATCAAGTATTATTGTGACGTGAAAGAAATGAAGCCAGATGTTTTAATGCGGAAACCTTGAAATGTATGTGCATTGGTAGTTTCCAAGCATATAGATGTGAATAAAGAAAAGCTAAAAGAATGGAGGAAGGTTCTCTAATCTCTACTATTTGGTAGCCCCTCCTACGCTTGATTATTGCTCTAATATTCACGTAATTGCAGGAAATTTCCTGCTGGCCGGAAATGTAAATTTTGTTCATTTACAAAACATGATTATTACCACATAATTGCCACCGAGTGTTTTGGGGCCAACAGTCCATCACTGTGATGGCATCACATTCACGCACAAAAATGGCGCGTAAATGTTGTTGAAAGATGCGGGGATACCGAAGAAGAGTAGAAATAGATCACTCGTTGTTCTCTCCTCCGCCTCTGCGGCTCTGCCCACTGTAACTGTATGCAATGTAGACTTTTATTAAATTAAAATGGTTCGAATATGCTCCTTAAATGGTCTCCCTTTTCTAGCCAACTACCGTTTTAAAATGTCCTCCTCCTCTTAAATCGTCCTTTCCCTTTTCGTTTTCGTTTCTCTGATTCTCCTTTTTGTTTAATATTGGTAGTCATGCGATCTCTATATCACCAGCAGCATCTGCTTCTCTCTTGTCAAAATTAGCTCAACTACCCACCTAATTATTGTCAAAATTAGCTCACAAGTAGGTGGCCAAAATTAAGAAAATTTTGGTTGGAGTTGTTGGTTATTTGCCTATATAAAGGCTAGAGTTTCAAGCTTAATCTCATCCC
>CATKHJ010039975.1:0-10847 GCA_949750685.1 Vernicia montana | reverse complement strand
TGCTATGAAACAAGTAGTTTGACATTGGAAAATTATTTGATCAACATATTCATTGAGAACCCATTAGATATAGTGAGTCTTAAAAGATGCTTAGGAGTGTCAAGATGTAGTTTAGACTATTTCAACTGGAATGCAACTTATGCAGGAAATGACTGATGCAATTTAATCGGCACATTTCCTATCCTTTCATTCCTGTGGTTTTCCTGTTTATTTAACATGTAATTAGAGTAGGTTTATTGTCTGATTTTGGTCATGATATTTGTGTTCAAATTCTTGCATCTCTCTGACATTATTGACAACCATATATGTGAACTACAATTTCCCTGCTTGTCTAGTTCTGGTTCACTTCTTGGTTTTGAATGCATTTTATTGAGTTCTTATGGTTCCATTCTATTAAAGTACAAAACGAATTGTATTACTTTATCATTTTCTTGTTTATTTTGTAAAATAACCTCACATGCTCATATATGATCAAATAAAGGTGGCAGCCAAAACAGGATGGACTGAAGGGAACATATCGTGTAGATGTTGATGTACCTGTAGATTCTTGGGCCACCATCATTGACTTCTATGATGTTCTCATATATAACACTGGGCATTGGTAATTTTCTCTCTGTTTCACTAATCTAGGGAGATATTATTTCAATTTTTTTCCTCTCTTATTAATGCTTTGACATTTCATGCATCTGCATCTTTTCCTGCCAATCACGTACTATTATGCCATATTGTTGCTTCTCAAGTGTCAGCGTCTTCTTTCTCTTTTGGATATCGATTCTCTCCTTCAGTTGTAGTTTATTACTTTTATTTGTTAGAGCTTGACACAAAAGAGCTCATCACCCTCCATCTTACTTACCATTAATATCGATCATTCAACTATCTTTTAGTAAATTTTTGTATCATTAAAACTATTTTTTTAGTATATTTTTGTATCATTCAACCCAAACAACCCGATTCAAAATAATTAACTCAAATTATTTAAATAGTATCTCATACCACGTTTATAAAGCGTCTAAACTTTATTTCCCATTCAATGTGGATAGGGGTGTGCAATTGGTAAGTTTGGTTCAAAACCGAACTGAATCAAAATAATTGAAATTCTATTTTCATCAAACCAAACCAAACTTAAAGTAAAAATTGAACCGAACTTTTCAGTTCAGTTGATCCGTTTGGCTGGTTTCGTTTTTTTTTTTTTTTTGCTATTTCTCCTTTTTTTTTTTTTATAAATTTGAGATAAAATTTAAGTAAAATTTAATATATGTTTAATAAATATATATATAATATAAATATATTTTAATATATGTATATAAAATAAATATATTTTAATATATATATATATATATATAAAGTTTGGTTGGTTCGGTTTTAACCGAAATTTTTTGAATAAAAACTGAACCGAACCGAAATTTAATTCGGTTTTCAAAATTTCAAACCAAACCAAATTGAAATTTTTTAAAAAAATAAATCAAACCAATTAGTTCGGTTTGATTTTTTTAAAACTTCGGTTCAGTTTTGCTCACCCTTAAATGTGGGATACTATCATGCTTGAACTGGACAAGTTAGCAACTCAACTGGTTGGGCTCTTACATTAATTAGGGGTCTAACCAAATTGTGTGGCGCATCTATTTCAAAATTATGTTTACATTTCAATGCCATTCATGTGTCCTCTATATGCAACAATGCAATTCTCCTATTTTCTATATTGATTATTTCAGCCATATATTAGGGCTAACACTTGCAGGGGCGGACCGACGGCATGGCTTGGGCCCCCCAATTTATTATATATATATTTCAAAATCTACATTTGGCCCCCAAATTTTTTTATTCACAAAAATTTTACAATTAAATCTTCAAACAAAAAGAACATTTTGAACATTATAAGCAATTTATTATAATTTATTATTATTTTTATACTAACTTTTATAATTATAAATGATTATAAAACTTTATAAAAATTTTATCAAATAATTTCTATAAGCAATTTAAAATATTATACATGATAATATAAATATAAAGATGCAATTTAGTATAAAGATATGTTTGCACCATAAATTTTGCAGTCCATTATTATTATTAAAGCCCATGAATTTGTTAGCCTAAGTTAATTAATTAATTTTTACTTAATTAAAAATTAATTAATTGATTAGTGGATGATAAAAAGAAGAAGGTGGCTAAGTGGGTAGTTAATGAAAATGGGGATTGAACTGGAAGTTATTGAAACTTGACAATTGAGTTGAGAGGAACAGTAAATGGATTGAGAGATTCAAGGGAATGAGCACCTAATGTGGAGCAGCCTAATGCAAATTCAATTAATGCAATTCAACTTCAATTTTATTTTCAATTCCATTGTTCATATTCTTCAGCTTATTTAATTTTTCATTAGCCTTTCAATTCCCAGCTTACAATTGCAATTACTTTTACTGACATTTATTGAAATCCAAGCAAATTGTGGTAAAAAAGCTTGGAAATCCACAATCACTTTGATTTTAGAAGTCAAATCAGGCGCAATTATAATGGTTCGTGTACCGAAAACACACATGGCACGCTCCCAACAAAAATCCACCAACAAGATAATTGTTAAAAATTAGTATAAAGATGTAATTTAATTCATTAGTTTTTATACTAAATAATTTTTATGAAAATTTCTAATTCTAATTGCTTGTATTGAATTTAGTTCACAAATTTTGTCATTTATAGATTTTACAAAAATTTTATTCACAAGACTTTACGGAATAAGAAATGTTACAATTAAAAATACAATTAGAACATTTTTCTCATATACGACAACTTCCATCTTTTCAAACATTGTCAACTATCTTTGATTTGTGATTTGTGTCAATGCTTGGTGAAAAAAAAAATCTGAAATCTACCAAGCAAAACCACCTATCCATCTGCCTAACTGATTTTTTGAACTTATACATGATGGAGATGATTTTCAATTGTATTTTTTATATTTTTTTAAAGATATTATCATGAATTATATTATTATATTTTTCTTTTCTCAATTATTTTCCATTTGTAGAAATATTCTTACATTTAAAGAAAAATAAAATTCTATTATCCTTAAAAAATTATTATAAGTATGAATATATTGTATTTTTATTAGAATCCAACAAGAAAATTATCGCTTTGCATGCAAATATTGATTTTGTTTTTATTTTTTTTTTCTCTTTAGTCTTTATTTTTCTCTTCTCTTAAGTTTTTTATAACTTAATATATTGTTTTTGTAATATTATGAAAAATTAATAATCTATACTTATCATATGAAGTGAATTTGTTAAACCATATAAAAGAATAGAATGAAGAAGAATAAAATGAAGAAATGGTTGTGAGACATTAATTAAATATAAGAACAATAAATGGTTTACAATAATCTATACTTAGGCCATTTTGTGTTGTAAAACCAAACTTATTATAAGCCCAATAAACATTACATTTATTTTGACTTAGACTTGACTTTACTTGGACTCCTAGAGTTCAGAGACTTTGACAGAGTTCTTCATATTTCATTGCATCTTGAAGAATAAAAAATATGAAATATTTTTTTTATTAGTGATTTGGATTATTAGTGTCATCATTTACCAAATTTATAGATCAATTATAAAAAATAAAAAAAATAATAAATAAATAAATAATTTATAGATCAATCAATATATATGATTCTTTGTTTATATGGATTGCAATTGTACATAATTTTTAAAATTCAAAATCAAGATGAAAAAATATAAATAAATTTTGATTCAATTTTAAGAATCAAGTATTTCTATTCTAAAAAAAATCAAGTATTTCTTTATATAAAATTAAGTTTTAAAAAAAAGGAAAGAAAAAATAGCGAAGGAAATAATATTTCTACATATGGAAAATAGTTGAGAAAAGAAAAATATAATAGTTTAATTCATGATAATATCTTAAAAAAATATAAAAAGCAATTACTTTTGAAGTTAATAGTAGGACAAATATGTCATTTTATAAATTAAGAAAGTTAATTGCAATATTTGGCAATGTCGCCACCCTTTTTTGAATTACTAATTAATGGGTTTAAGTATTTCTTTATATGAAATTTAGTTAAAAAGAAAAAAGAAAAAAAATATAGTAGTCAATGATTTTATTATTATTTTTTTATCATTGAGGGAAGGGTCAAAAAATAAAATTAAAAAAAAAAAGCATTGAGGGAAGGGGGTACAAAACCAAGGTCTATTGTCTAAATTGTATTTGCACTTAACATTAGACTATATCTTATAGTGTGAATCAATAATTTGATTTTAATAAACTGTAAGAAGCAATTATTTTTCAAGTTAAGAAAAGAATAAACATGTCAATTTAAAGATTAAAAAAAAAAATCAATGACTCTTGTCATAACAATATTTGCTATAGTAATATCATCACTTGAAAATAATTCATGATGATTACTTTTGAAAACAAATTTCGTAGTTGAAACAAATTTACATTAGACATAGAGAGAACCAAAATGAAGAGGAAAGACAATGTTCAAAAGATTGCCATTTACAATAGCACAAGGAATGACCAGGACGAGGTAAATTTACCCGTTTCTCTCTATTTGTGGATTGAGATTTGGTAATTAATTAGGACTTCGGTTTGGTTTTTTTTCAGATTTATTAGGTTTTGGTACTTGAGTTTAGGTGTGAAATTTTGTTATTGACAATTTTCTTTTTAAATCTATAAACTTTAAATTAGTGGTGTACACATAAATTTTGTATCCTAAAATTAAAGACAAGAAAATACGAAACAAAATTTCAAATTTTATTAATTTAATAAAATAATGGAGGGTTACAATCTCTATTGAAAATTTCTTCAAAAATTGAATTCTCTAATTTTTCTTCCCTTGAAAGAATGCAATTGGAAGATTTGAACTCCTTAGTTTTGAATCGAAGTATAAATTTGTAATTTGAGAGTTTGATTAACTTAATCCCTAATCGAAAGTGGTTTTACTCGGATTAAAGACTTGTGAGTGCTTGTTATTGAATATATGCAAAAATTTGTTGAAAACAAACACAACTCAAGGGCTAATTAAGGTACTTCTTTTCTTACTTTTTTTTTTTTTTTTTTTTTTTTTTAGATGTAGAACTTGTTAAAAAACTTGAAAGTGTTGAAAGACTTGAAAGATTTGTAGAACTTAAGAGTTTTTCATTTGTGCTTTCTGCCCTGTTTGTGAAAGAATGATGAAGAGAATAGAGATCTCTAACTTGACAGTATGTAAAAATTAGGATCTCACAAGTTAAATTTTAATTGATTCTTAATTATTATTTTATTAATCTTTTAAAATTATTTGATTGGTTAATAAAATAAATAAATTAAAATTTAATTTAATTTGATTAATCAATCAATTATTTAATTGATTGAATTTTCAGTGTTTGCGAAGTTGTGTCTATGAGGCTGCCAATTGAACCAAATTAATTAACTAAAAACATTTAAGAAGAATTATGCCTTTCTTTTACTCTTCTTCTTTCTCGAATGGATAAAATACGTTGCTTCCTCCCCCCTAACCAAACTAATGCTAATGCTGCCTTCCATTATCCTTTCCTTAATTATAAATTTAAGTATATTATTGTTGAATTAGCTAGCAACCTTTTTTGTGCTCCAAAAAAAAAAAAAAAAAAAAAATAGCTAGCAACCTTCTTTTTTTTAAAAAAAAAAATTACATATTTAGTAATTAATTACCTATGACGGAATAATAAGAGATTCCAACAAAATAAATAAATAATAAAGAGAGGAATTTTTGAAAAAAAAAAGAAGAAATAAGCAATAATAATAATTAAAACAATAAGCTTAACATTGCTACAAATAATCTTAAATTAAATTGAAAATTGTAGGTATTAATATTTTATCTTAACTATATAAAATTTACATATTTTAATTATATTCAAGTTATAAGATGCATTATTATTAAATTAAATATACAAGTATTAATTGGTAAGTTAGATATATATTAAATTTATCATAATGATATAATTAAATTTATGAGATATCTCATTTTAAAGTTTATTATATCTTTTAATTGTTTTTTCTATTATTCTAATTATAAAATATCAATTTTTTATATACATTATCTACCTATAATAATTATAAAAAATTACATAGATATTATTTGATTTATATACAAAATATGTGTTTATATATATATATATATATATATATATGGAGAATTATATGCCTTTCTTTTATTCTTCTTCTTTCTCAAATGAAGAAAATACCTTCCTTCCTCCCCCAAACCAAAGTAATGCCAATCTTCCTTTTACATTTTCCTATATATATATATATGGCATCATCAATATAATTGCGTATCACAAACCCATCAATTTAGTTTCAAATTTTATCCATCACATCCTTCCCTTAATTTTCATCCATTGTCTTTGAGAAATGGCTGAACAAATTCCTTTCAGTATCGCAGAAAATTTGTTATCAAAATTGGGGCCACTTGCTTTCCAAGAAATTGGATTGATTTATGGTTTCAAAAATGATCTAAAAGAGCTTCAAAATTCTTTTTCTACTATTAATGCTGTACTTCTAGATGCTGAGGAGCAGCAAGAGCACAGCCATGCTGTTGAGAATTGGATCAGAAAGCTTAAAGAAATTGTGTATGAAGCAGATGAGTTGCTAGATGAGGTAGCCACTGAAGACTTGCGGAGGAAGGTGCGTGTTCAAGGAAAAATAGCAAGAAAGGTATATAACAATGAATTTAGCATGATTTTTATTTTCTAAATACATATTTATGCATTCTTTTTTGCTTAAAATAAAAAATAATAGTGAGTACAATTATAAGCAGTCTGACAGTAAATGTATATATGATTTAGATAATTTTAAATTCTCTCTCCATATATACGACTTGGATAATTTGGAATTCTGTCAAATATATATAATAATAATAATAATGATGAGAAAACATACTCATAAATATGAACTTCATTTCACACACGTCCAAAAAGATTATCATAATGAATTAATTTTGTTTTTATAAAATGAAATGTTTTCTATTTTTTAACATAATATATAACTACGCATTAAATATAGTTCATTTATTCATTACATAATTTGGTTTGTACTACTATGTCTCCTATTGAAAGAAAAACTCTCTAAATTAAATATCAGTTTAAAGTTATTGAAAATTGATTCAAAGGTGTTCTAGCATGTTTTGAAATTAAAAATCTAAAATAGCTTTCTTGGAAAAACTTAAAAGATACCGTCAATCCTATATCAAAGCCACACATTGAAGAATTAAATCCATTTAGAGAACAATCAAGGGAAGAAAACAACCTTCAAAATTTCATGAATAAAAAAACTCAAATTACATATAACAATATATTAATATGGAAAATAATTTATTTAAGTACTTCATAGTATTAATTATGAGTGGAATGTAATCTTTTTTAGTTTTCATAATTAAATTTACATATATATTAATTATGAGATATTCTTATTCTTAATTTTATTCCTATCATAATTAAAAATTTCAAAAACTAAATTGGACCCGACATTTAGTAGTTTTATTTTATTTATTTTAGTTTTCGTTGAAATGTTTCTTCGTCGTAAAACATAAATAGCAATTGAAAGTTGTTTTTTAAACATGCTTAATTTTTTTTTTAAAGAATAACTAGCTAAGTTTTTTAAGAAGTACATTTCCATTAGAAAATTAAGTTGTTTTATTTAGGCTCTGTTTATTTTCGGAAAATATTTTCCTAAAAAATATTTTTTGTATTTTCTATTATTTGGTAGACTCTAGAAAATAGGTCAAACGAAAATGTTTAATGATTAAAGGAAAAATTAAGTCATTTTCAAAAAAAAAAAAATTCTATTTTTGAAGAGAACATTTTTTTTAAAATTTTGAAAAACTCATTATAATAAAAGAAAATCATATAAATGCAAATACATTAATCTATCATTGTTATCACCGTCAGTTGCTAGTGACAGTCAGTGTTGATTGATGGTGATCACTGATCATCATATTTTATCAATTCTTATATATATATATATATTTTCTCATATTCAATAATAAATAATAATAAAATATATAAAATTCTATAAAAGTTTATTTTTTTAGTTTTATATATTGAAAATTTTAATATTTTCCATTTGATTTTCAATAATGCAACCAGACAACAAAAAATAGTTTTTTAGAAAATATTTTTTGCACAGACAAATATTATTTTATGGAAACAAACGAAAGCTTAGTGAGAACTTAGATTTTTATTTTTTCTAATTATCAAGAATGAATTACAAAACTATTTTTATTTTAGTCAATTAAAAAAATGATAAGAATTATTATTAATTTAAATAAATTTTAATATTGTCAATAATAAATAAAAATAACCCCGAAATCAAAATAAACATTTAATGACCCTAATTAATAGAAATTTATGAATCTACCTTGTAGGTATGCGACTTTTTTTCTTCCTCGAATCAAATTTGTTTTCGTATTAAAGTGGGTCACAAAATTAAGGATATTGGGGAGAAGTTAAATAAGGTACAAAATGAAATTTCTTGCCTCAACTTATTGAAGAAAGAAATAGTAGTAGATGTTAGAGATAAGAACAGTCCAAGGGAGACAGACTCTTATGTGGTGAAATCAGAAATAATAGGAAGAGAAGAAGATAAGGAAAAAATCATAAAATCACTATTGCATGTAGGAAGTCAAGAAAATGTTTCTGTAATTGCAATTGTGGGTTTTGGAGGATTAGGAAAGACTGCACTTGCACAATTGGTGTATAATGATGATAAGGTGGTTAAATATTTTGATAAGAAGATGTGGGTCTGTGTTTCTGAGGATTTTGATGTGAAATTGCTAATTAAGAAGATACTTGAATGTTTAACTAACTGTGAAGTTCCTAACTTAGATCTTGAACAATTGCAAAGTCGTCTTAGAGAAAAATTAGAAGGGAAGAGATACTTGTTGGTCTTAGATGATGTGTGGAATGAAGATATGCAGCGGTGGTATCGTTTGAAAAAGTATGTGTTAGTTGGTGACCCAGGAAGTAAGATTTTAGTCACCACCCGTAACAGAACAGTTGCATTAGCTATGGGTGTTGACTCCCCATATGATTTGAAGGGTCTAACTGACGACCAGGCTTGGGTAATTTTTGAAAAATTGGCATTTGGTGAGGGGCACAATATGGTGAATCCTAAGCTAATAGAAATTGGACAAGGAATTGTAAAGAAATGTAAAGGAGTTCCACTTGCAATAAGGGCTCTAGCTAGTCTCATGCATTTAAAAACTAAAGAAAGTGATTGGTCATCCATTCTAGAAAATGATTTGTGGAGGTCATTTCAGAGTAGAGGGGATATTTTTCCAGTGTTGAAACTGAGTTACCATCACTTACCAGTTTATTTAAGGCAATGTTTTGCCTATTGTGCAATGTTTCCAAAAGATTATGAATTTGATAAAGAAATATTGATTTATTTATGGATGGCACAAGGTTATATTGTGCCTTTAGATAACAATGAAAGTTTAGAAGACATTGGTGAGCAATATTTCAATGAATTATTATATAGGTCCTTCTTCCATTTGTCTGAAAATCAATATTCTAAGAAATGTTATAAAATGCATGACCTTATTCATGATCTAGCACAAAAGATAGCAAAGGATAGTTGCACTGTGTTGGAGAATAACATGGAGAGTGTTTCTAAAAGAGTCCATCATGTTTATAGTCGGGTGTCTTTTTCTAGTGGGAATCGGCCACTGATGAAAGTTCAGGGTATGAGGACACTGTTTGCTCCGTATGCTGAAGATGATATGCAATTAGAAAAGATTACTTCAAATTTTCAAAGTCTACATGCATTGCTGTTTTCAAAAATTGGACCATTGACAAGTTCAATTGGAAAGTTGAAGTATGTGAGGTATCTAAACTTTTCAAATGCGTATCCTATTGAAACACTACCAAATTCTATAACGAATTTGTTCAACTTGCAAACTCTGATACTCTCAAATTGTGGAAGTCTTCGAGAATTGCCAAGAGATATAAAAAAATTGATTAGCCTTAGATGCCTCATGATTGATCAATGTCGTAATCTAAAATGCATGCCAATTGGATTGGGGAAATTAACTTGTTTGCGTAAATTATCAAATTTCGTGGTGGCTGAGGAGGACGATGAAGGATCGTCTCGGGGGGTTAGTACTAGAAGTGGTAAGGGTATGCTAAATGAATTGAATGGTCTAAACCAACTTAGGGGAAAGATTGTGATTGAAAGGATTGAGAATGTGAAAAATGTTGAGTTAGAGGCCAAGGAAGTGAATTTAAGGGAAAAGAAACACCTCAAGTCTTTGAGGTTACAATGGAAAGAAAGGCGAGGGATACGGTATGGTAATGAAATCAGTGAGTTAATAGTTGAAAAGAGTGAATTATTGTTAAAAAAAACTTGAGCCTCATCCAAATTTACAAGAGTTGGATGTAGAAGGTTTCGTGGGTGTTAGGTTTTCAAGTTGGCTGCCTAATATCACAAATCTAGTGAAACTTACCTTATCTACTTGTATGAAATTGAAGCACTTACCACCACTGCACCAACTCCCTTATCTAGAAACTCTTCACCTCAGTTACCTACATGCTCTGGATTATATATCAGATGATGACCGCCCTTCCACTTCTGAATTGGCACCATCAATACCATTTTTCCCATCTCTACAAGATCTTGACCTCCGTTACTGCCTTAATTTGAAGGGATGGTGGAGTGGTGTTGAGAATGAGAATGAGAATGAGATGCCTCAATTTCCATGTCTTTCACGATTAAATATCGAGAATTGCAAAAATCTGACATGGATGCCGTCATCACTCCATCAAGTGCTGTTATCAGACGTACCAGTGAGACTATTGCATGAGATGATGGCGACTTCATCTTCATTC
>CATKHJ010039962.1:0-10595 GCA_949750685.1 Vernicia montana | reverse complement strand
TAGACATACTCGCTTGCAGGCATGAACAAAATAGAAAGCCAGCAGCAAAGGTCCTAAATAGCTACTAAACCAAAATCATATGTCAGTATCATGTCTAAACTATCCTCCTCCTCCTCCTCCTAGGATGCACATCTCGTGTGCTGTCGTCTGAGTCAGATCCTCTCACAATGTCCTCTATCTCCTCCCGAGTCACGTCTGTCCGCAAGCCCCCAGTAGACCCCTTAGCCGTAATGGGTAGTACACTGGTGGAACCTGATCTGACCCCCACGGTCATCCCAAAAAGTCTGATCTCAGTCCCAGCAGCTCCAGAAACACTCTCTGTAGTCTCCCTCTGTGCAGTAGCCCCCCGGGAATCAGTCTTGGCTGCTGCAACAGATGTCCTCCTCGAAACACGAGAAACATCAGTCCTCCTCTCTGCTCTAGCAGCAGTAACTCTCCTCTGCACCATGACTGTAGTATCCCCCTGCCTCCTCACTGCAGTCACTGTCTCCTCTGTCACTGTCACTGCAGTGTGAGTCACTGATGCAGCCTGTAGTGTCGGACTCCCTGTATCCCCTCCGGTCTCCGCCAAAGGTCTAGTCACTCCTCCCGTTTGTCCAGCAGCCTCATCACCTGTGTCATCCTCCACCTCCCTCAATAATGCAGCCCGGTGCTCTCTCTCGACGGGCCAAATAACCTCAGTCAACCATCTGATATATGCCTCAGTAGTCCAGAAGCCGATCTCTGGGCGCACCGCATGGTAACTCCTCATCTAGCCACCCCTGATAGCCCTGGCAATGGGAGCTGTAATCTATGCAGACTCCAAGAAGGGTAAAACTAGGGGCACATCCTGTGTCTGGCCCATCTGCCTCATGACCCTCGTCCCCTGATAAAAGGTCATCCAACTCAAACCAAGCAAGCAGACCACCCGATACCCGTGGCTCATGGTCATAAAAAGACCTAATGCCGTACCAATGGCAGTGCCAAAGTATGTCCTCAGGGGCAACCTCCAACAGCCACCCCATCCACTCCCTAACAGAGCCTCGGCGAACCTGGATCGGCCTCATGGGGTACTGAGAAGCCGTGTAAGGACTCTTCGCCGGGGCAGCCACCACCCTGAGATGATCCATGAGCCAGACCTGCAAAAGAACCCAAAAAATTTTCAAAATCAGACATTCGTAAAGTACCAATAAAAGGGAAGGGTAAAGCCAAACACATCTTTTTCCTCACCTGAAGAATAACTGGAGAAACAGTCCATCTCTCCAGACCCCGGAAGCAGCAATCCAGACTCAACAGTGTCTCAGCCAACACTGCCCTTGCCATAGAGTGACTCTGCTCCATCTGAAGAACCAGGCCAGTCACTCTGGTGTCACCCCATTCGACGGAACTAGGGAACAGATACCCTGCAGCCAAACAGAAAACCAGGGCTCTCATCCTGAGTCTCTGTCTCCTCATATCCCCAGAATCACCAATGTCCTGAAACTCCGCGATCACTGAAGTCAAGTCCACATGGCCATCAATAACCATCTGACTCGCAGCATCCTCGGGTAGACCCAGAAACTCCTAAAAAATTCAAAAATGACCCACTCTGAACTCCGGCACCACTAAGATTGCCTCAGGATCACAGCCCAGTATGGCGCTAAACTCCTCAAACATGGGGCAAAGCTCTTCCATAGCTGCACTGAAGCGAAAAACACGGGCCACCGGATCCCATAACCTAAAATAGGCTCTCAGAAAATCCCAATCAACTCGAACTCCTCATAGTTCACCATCGCTACAATGCCATATCTACCCAAATTGATTCTCTCTAACCTCTCGAGTTTTTTTGGTCCATACATGCATGCTATGACTGAAATATGGCTCCATGAATATGAAAATCAAAAGAAAGTAAGTGAAGAAATAATAGAAGAATGAAAAATGGTGAAAATTTTGAGAAACAGGCAGAGTTTCTACACAAAAACCAAGAAAAAAAATGAGATATGCCTCTGAATGGGTGCCATTTTATAGACCCAAGAAGTGTCAACATCAGAAAGTACAAAAAGTGACAGAATAATGGCTCTACCGTCGAACCATCCGACAGCGCCGCCAAGACATCTGGCAGCTGCCGCCGAACTAGTAGGCGGCGCCACCCAAATGCCCTTAACAGCCCCTCTCTAATCCCACCACCTTTTGTGGTCCCGCAACCTGACTATGGACCCCACAACACAATTTTAAGCTGTTTTCTTCCCTCTTTAGGACCAAAAATTTGGGACAAAAATATTTTCAGATCTCATTGGGACCGTTCTTTTTGCACATGACAACAGTGGTGCCGTACTTCAGTCAAATGAGTCAAGTTTCTAAACTTGCATGCATGAAGCTTATGATTTTTCCAGTACATAATTGTAAGCATACATCTAACATTTTTTTTTATCATAACATGCAGAGTCACATAAAATCATGCATACATAAGCACACACCATCGTCATCATCAAAACACATAACATAGAATAAAGGTGCACATAGTGGATAGTCATAATAATGCAGTCACTTGAAGAAGTACTGTCTCCCGTCAGGGGAGTAAACAAAAAAGAGAAAAAGGGCACACAATAGATACAGTCATCCGAAAAGTACTACCTCCCGCTAGGGGAATAAAAAATAGGGAAAGGGGCAACAACAGACAAACATAATATTCCGAAAAACTTGAGCAACTTGAAGTCAACATCGGCATCTATGAGCAGCAAATCATCTACCCCCCCTTCGTCGCCTCCGAAGAGTAGCCTCCTTACCCGGCTCCTGCGACTCTAACATATGAGTATGTGTGAGCATGCCGAAAATGACTTTCTCCATCCTGTGGGCCATGAGATAAGTGCTCTGGGTAAACTCCCTGGGTATCTGCATACAAAAGAGGTAAACATCAAATGTTTGGGATCCTTTCTCAAAAAAAAAAAAAATACCTCAATGTCATCAGGAATGGGTCGTATACCCAGACGAACAACAGTACGGAGTGGACACAACCTCATAAAGCTGTCGGGGAGATAGTAAAAGATATCCTCTAATATGCGAAATTATATGTCTAGGAGAGTCGCACCCGGGGTATGGCTAGGACCATTGCCCCCCTAATTAGGAACAGGCTCTTTAGAAGTGCTATCAATGGAAGCTTCAGGAGTCGTTGGGGGGATGGGCCCTCTTAGGATGGCAGAGGCAAAGGAAGACCACCCTCGTGACGTGATCTGACACATCAAGAATGTGTTGCAGAACTCACGGTAACTCGACTCGGGCTATTGTTGTTGAAAGTGGTATGCCACATCCCCCCTAAACATCTCGGGAGAGGTCACGATATCCGATCCAAATCTCATGTCAATGGGTAGGGGGC
This sequence comes from Vernicia montana, assembly GCA_949750685.1. NCBI lineage: Eukaryota > Viridiplantae > Streptophyta > Magnoliopsida > Malpighiales > Euphorbiaceae > Vernicia > Vernicia montana. The sequence goes on along the minus strand of CATKHJ010039962.1, from coordinate 7,264 downwards.
TAGGAACGCGCTAGGATCCTAAGGTCTGAAAAGTGACCCTTTCGCCTAGATAGAATAGGCGAAAGTAAGGAGACCGCAACAGTACCCAACTGCGGGAAATATGTTCTGAGAAGCCCATATTGCTAGGGGCATACGTCATCCTCTCCCCGAAGGGTTTCGCAATCTGTTATGAAATAGTTAGTAAGGTCATATATATATATATATATATATAATAAAAAGGGAGTAAAAGGAACGAGAGGATACCCTCAACTCAGACAAGTGATCGAAAAAGGACCATATTGTCAGAAATTTAATATGAGCCTTGTTGGGGCCCCAGTTCAACTCCGCCCATCATGCCCCTGTCGAAAAAATCTCCTCGCGCAGATCTATCATTCTAGGAGCAAGAAATGGGAAGTACTCGTAGGCCCAGACCTGCAACACAGAATTGTCAAGATTTCAGAAGAGTAATAAAAAAGTACAATCAAAGATCTCCTAATACCTACCTCCCAGATGACAGCCATCCCACCAATGGACCGGATGCACCCTCGCGACAGGTCGATCATCTTCCGATACATGGTGCTCAGAATGGAACCTCCCCAATCGTACTCAGCCCATGCATCCACATTGACCAAGACAGCAAAGATGTTCAGATCCACCTGAACCTTCATATTACAGGCAAAGGTGCAGCCTATAATGACCAGCAAGCATAGTCGTGCTAACATCTCACTGGTAGCAAAACCCTCATCAGCCATCATCCTCTCCAATGTATGGTACAAGTAGATACGTGTCACATGAACGCTATCCCGGGGAGGATCAAAGCTAAACAACTCTTGAGTTTGGCTGAGAGAGAGCGTGGTCCTCAAGTCATCATACATGTCCAAGTGCCGAGGACAAAACTGGATCCCGAAAACCATAGTCAGATTTAGTGGGGTACAGGTCATCTCTCCACAACCCATGTGAAAAGTGTTGGTGGTGTCCCACAATCTCTCCGCTAAAGCCTTGATCATATCAATGTTGGCGTGATCAAACGTTTTCAAATTAAGGAAGCCCATAAAGCCTATGGGTGCCAGCAGCCTCCTAACATTGCTCCCCGGGGGGACGCACTTTACTACCAGCTCTAAGTGGCGTCGCCCACCCTTATTTTTGATGGACTGGGTTTGCAATGAGCCAGTGGGTGTGTGTGGAAATAAATAGCATGCAAGGTGTACAATTAATTTGAATAAAAAAGGGGGAAGTAGAAATGCTGACCTCCATGCACTTGTCATAAGAACACATGATCGTGGGAATCCTGTAGAAGCAGGGAAATGTCCAAATTATCCCTCAGTGCCTCATACAGACGCCCACGCAAGCCTCCACTTGAAGAAGCTACGGTGCGGCGAGGAGGGATAGCTCTATGTCCGGATGAGGAAGCCATCTTTGCAGAATGCTGAATCTAAAAAGCTTAGCAAAGTAGACTGGTAAGAACAAGTTATCATTTATTACCAATATGTAAAAAAAATAATAATAAAATAGTTGAATAGTGAAAGAGAGCTCGCGTTTTGGAGCTCAAAAAAGTGAGAAAGGGATGCAAATAATGAATGGCAAGGCAAGCTATTTATAATAGCTAGCGTGCACAATGCATGTATAGTATCATATAGAAAAACGTGCCAAAAAATTAAAATTAATATGTTTTTGATATACCTTAAGTGTATTAGGGGTGGTTTGGCTAGAATTTAACTGTAAATTCGTTAATTAGTTGAATTATTATCTAAATTATAATTAGAACTTTAATTAGGATTAGGAAAAATAGAAAATAGAAAATTATTTTATTTTAAGCTAAAATGAATTAATTGAGATGTATACAAATATAAAGCTTAATCAATTAACCATTGGTTAGTACCAAAAATCAATAAATTATAATTAGGGATTGAAAGGTAATATCAAAATTAGTGGTGGATTAAATTGTAATTAATATTCTAATTTGGTATTAATAAGAATTCAAACCAGTAATGTGAATTAATTATAAAAATTAGCTAAAGGACTTATGAAATTAGAATTATTTATATAATAACAAGTAACAATTAAATTAATTAAATTATTAATATGCGATTAATTAATTGTAGCTACTGGAAGTGAACAAGGAGAAGAATATGAGCATGATGATAGTGAGAAACGCTACTGCTTAATGTAAGGGTTGAAGTAAGTGTATGAAAACTCTTAAGTAGAGGTGAGTATCAAATATACTGTTATTATTGTGTCTTGATTCCATGAGTTGTTTCATTGAATAAACTACCTTGATTTAGGTATTCTCATTTGACAAAGAACCATATTTGTTCATGAAATGTCATATCCTTGATTCATGTCTTTTGAATTCTTGTCCATTAAAATTGAACAATCCTTGATATGTCACTAATGTTTTTCAAATAGAGCATATTGAAGTTCGTATGAAATGTTTATTGAAATCTTTTCTTACCAAAGTATTATGAGAGTTCATTGAAATCCTCCCATGAGTATGTTAAAGTTTTATATGAAAGTATATCGTATTTATTGCTCATTATTTCTTGAAATTGTGTATATGTTTACTTGAAATAAGTATTGAAGAAATGATTGTAATTTACTTGCAGTAAATTAATATTTATAAAAATTTTGATGGAGGAGGTCAGTCTATTAGTGATCGCTCCAAATTTATTTATAAGTTATTGCAGCTAAACGAATTAAATGAAGTTATAAGTTGCAAAACAAAAATCCCCGACTATTGTGGGTAATACATCGGACCTTGTGCATACTGTAAAACCCGCGGATAAGGTGTATGCATCCGAACCTTAGCTAGGAAGGGTCTGAGGTCCTAGCCATGAGGCCTGGTATGTCTCATGCCTTATATGATTGAATATTGTAGAGGAAGCATGCCTGAGAAGCCTCTGCTCCTATATAATTGAAGATTGTAGGGAAGCAATCTGCTTCCAACTGTACTGATTTTTGCTAAATAAATTGTCAAATTAATTTCTTCTAAATAAGTTTGCAAGCTTCTTGAATTATAAATTCTTGCTTCTAAAATGTTATGAGTTTCTTGTTATATGTATACGTAAATTGATCCATTGTTCCAATTGTTTATCATTTCATTGTTCTATATATATTTCCTTGAAATTTGATAGAAGTTTATTGCATTCGACTGATAGAAGTATATGAATGTAATCCAGAATCGTTATTGTAAGATGACCATGAGTTCCTAGCCACATAATTTATGGCAATATAATCCTTACTCACTAAGTTTATCTCATTAGTGGTTATTTAATATTTTTTTAAGAGTATAGCATATTAGCAAGTTAAGATCCTCAAGTCTTATCCTTCACTTGAGGCTTGTAATCTAACAAATGTAAATTGCTATTTTGGGATAATGTGTATATATGTATATATTTAAACTCTTAGATGCTCCATATTTGTTATTAGATCGTTTAAGTATGAAATGGTTTGCAGTTATATGGTAATGTGTAAAATATGTATATGTTAATATTGTTAAATGGTAAAATAAAAATTATAACATTGATATACGTATATGTGAATGTATTTAAAGTTAGATGTGAACGTTATAATAATTATATGCGTTCAAGAAGGACATTGGGAGGATTTGTATTAGCTTATAAAGTTGAGGGTATAAGGTGGAACATTGGAGGTGTTGTTGTTTACTTGCAGGTTGAGCATCTTGGGGTATGAGATATGTATAGCCGATACTCTGTCGGATTATGTTAGATTGTAGAGTAGTTGGATTTTACAGATTTTCGGTGGCTTTACGCCTACCCATACCCTAGGACTGTTACGGCTCAAGATTTGGGTCGTGACAGAGTTGGTATTAGAGTTAAAGTTAGTCGAGTTATATTAAGATGAGACATGTATAGTAGTGCACCATGGAGCATAGGATTTCATATTTCATCTTTTGAAAGTTTACTCGTGCGTATATGACTTTCTTTCTTGTTATGCTAAGCTATTCATGTTTGATCTTGTTAGTGAAATGCTGCTAAGAATTAGACATAGTGAATCTCTTGAATCTAATCGAAGAGTAGTGTCAGCTGCTGCCTCGAATAACGTATCAACACATGTTGAGACTATAGAGCCGCCTCGGTCAAGGCAACGAGCTCAGGAAAGAGAAGAGCCACAAATGAATATGGAGGCAATAATGCAAGAGTTATGTGAACTAAGAAGAGAAAATGAAGAGTTTAGGCCAGCAAGGCAACATATGCCTCCACCACCACATCCAGTTGCTCCACTAGCACTTGGAGAAGTGAGGATCCCTCCTCCACAAACACGAGTACCAAGAAGAGTTAGACAAAGAATGCTACCAGATGAAGGAGTTATAGTTCATGACTTTTAGAAGATGAAGCCTCTAGAGTTCATAGGAGAAGAAGGCGAGGAACCTCAAGAATTTTCAGAGCAATTTGATAAGATAGCTCAAAGATTACCCTACTCTGATGAGAAAATGATCGAGTTAATAGGGTTCTAGTTGAAGAAGGAGGCTTGGGATTGGTTTCAAAAGAACGTGGAAGACTACTTATAAGGGGATAATCTGCCCTCATGGACTGAATTTAAACAAGAGATGTTAGACCAGTTCTTGTTTGAGGGGGAAAGAAAAAATTAGGCTTTGCAATTTGAGAGATTGAGGCAAACACCTAGAATGGCAGTATCTGAATATGTAAGAGAGTTTAATAGGCTAAGTAAATTTTCCCCTTATATAGTGCCTATTGAAGCTAGTCGAATTGAAAGGTTTAGGTTGGGATTGATTATGCCTTTGTATAATGCTTTGATAGCGATTGAATTTTCTACAATGGCATAATTAATCGATAAACCTAAGTTGATAAAGGCGAGATATAAATCAGAAAAACTTGAAGAGCGGAAACTAAAGGACAAGCCTAAAGGTCAAGGAGGTTATGGCATAGGTGATGGAAGTAGTTCGCAGATGAAAAGATCATAATATTCTACCCCAATGACAAGCCAGAATTTGCCTAGAATGGGTATCCAAGGAAAAAGTCAAGTCAGTAACACGTTAGAGGCCTCTACTCCAAGAACTATAGTTGAGAACCAATCGGAGCAGTGTAGTAAAATGCCACATGCTTGTATCATTTACGGGATAATACATGAGGGGGTGTGTAGATGGACCACTGGAGCATGTTTGAAATGTGGTCAAATAGGCCACTATATTCGAAATTGCCCTATATGGGAAAAGCGAAGAGTAGCATCTATTGGCTCACAATCTTCAATGCATATGAACCAGTCGGGTAATAGGAATGTCGATAGAGGAAGTAAGGTACAAGAAAAAATTCATGCAACAAAACAAGCAGTTCAAGGACGAGGAAAAGGCAGAATGTTAGCTTTAAATGCAAAGAGACAAGTATAAGTTTTAATTTTAGATGTGTTATCGAAGAGTGCTTAAATCTTATTGGAAAAATTCTTAGAATGTTAATAGATTAATATAGATAATAGTTCGGGAACAGCTAGGGTTATATTGAAGTATAAAGTGATAGTAAATTGATATTGAAGGTAGGTGAGAAAGTATGTATAGAAGAAAATAGTAGATATTGCTTAGATATTTATACTTTATATAAGTTAGACAAATTTTATGTTTTGAAAATTCAATGATGAATTTTAATAAGGGGGGAGAATATAATACTCCAAAACCTGGACTAGAGGTATGTGGGAGTATGGAATGGAAATGGAGATAAAGAAACATTAGGAATTTGAAACCGTAAACCCTAGAGAGTTAACAACACCAATTTCTATGATTAGGCTAAATTGTTAATTGAAAATTAATATTATATACATATATGTGTATAGGCTAATTAATTATTAACAAATTGATTGTTATTGAAAAATTATAATTTTATTTAAAATAGAGAATTAAAGCTTAAATAAGAATGAAAAACACTTAAAGAATGAAAGGAAAATTGGAAAAGAGGAAAAGAAATAAGCTAGTGATATTTTTATAAACATAAAAATAATAATATAGTTAATTAAATATATAGGTAAGTCGGTAATCAAAAGGATAAGGAAGAAAAAAAAAATCAAATATTAAAATGAGGTGACAGTAAATGATTAGTTTTAACCACTTGAAAACCAATTGAACATCAACATCTAAAATCCACTAAAAATCAAGCTATAAAACCACTTATAATCCTTCATTCCACCATCCACTCCTCTCCATTCCATATTGTTAAAAAGATTAAAATGAATTAATATAAATTGAAAAAAGAAGGTTCGGCCATTCTCAATTCAAAGACAACAAAAATTAAATCAAAGGTAACAATTATCTATTTAATCTTCTAGTTTGATTGTTAAGTAATATTAGTTATTTGGGTTGAATAGTTTATTATATTTTGGGTGGTACATGCTTCAGCCATCATGGAAAATAATGAAGAGGATGTTTGTAATTAGTACAAGTATGAGGAATAGATTTAATTGAGCTTACTAAGAGTGAGATTGAACTTAGAATTGGATGATCTATTTGAATTGACAAGAAATGAAATGGGAATTTTGAATATGGCATTCGGCTAAGGTCAAAGCAATGGAGGAAGATGATTTTTTTTATTTATTATTTTGTATAGATATAAATTAAGTTTAATTGGATTGATTGATAATTGTGAGGCATCGCTCGAACGCCCCTCCCCTCGCTCGGAAAATGCCTTAAGGAAAGACGGAGTGATATTTAAGGGAGGTTAAGGTACGTGTTTCGGTGCTCACGACTGGAAGCAACTATCGCCTTGAAAAATTGATTTGATTTTTGAAAACGATTCGGAAGTCGCCACCTTAATTTATTTATATGAAAAAATTACGGAAAAACCCATTTTTAATTCCAATTTATTAATCTTAGATTAATTTACCCAAGGATAAAATCACTAATCTTCGAACAAAATTGAGCTCGGGGATTAGATTTTTGGTTTTAAATAATCTCGATTTGACCCTTAAATTTAATTTGACTTTTGAAAATTAATTTCATGAATGACAAGTATTAATGACAATTTATAATGCATGAGCATGCATAATTATGAGACATATGGAAAAAATAAAGAACATATATTTAAACATCCACAAAGTAAAGAAGAGTATTTCCTTTAACCCTTATGGGTACTAGGAAAATCACAAAATCACTCTTTTACTCCAAAAACAATTAAATAATTGCTTTAATTGAAATTTATAAGAAAAGTAATAAATATACATTTATATGGAAAATAAAAAGGGAAAGGGATTGAGATTTGGATTTGAAACTTGGATTTAGATTCCAAGCTTGCCTATGTACCCCACTGAATGGAGATCAAAATCC